>JAOUQW010000004.1:18234784-18246014 GCA_028565825.1 Olivaichthys viedmensis
TTAGAGGAATGGCTGTACAGGGTGGGGATTCTGTGTATGTGTGTGTGTGTGTGTGCTCTGTCTCCTCTCAAGATCTGGCGTGGCGTCTGGAAACACTGAGTAGCTCCTGCTCTAGCAGTCTTGTGAAAGTGTGCTAAACAAGACATAGTGAACGGAGCAAACAAGTACCTCTGCTTTCCTCACTCTAGAAGGCTTCTTGTCCCTACGCTGGAGCTGGGACGCCTGCCAGGGCTTTTCCCGAGATTGAGAACTGGAATCTGAAACACATACACACACACACAGTTGCACCCTTTCTGTGGAAACAGAGAGTGTCTTTAACTTTCACTTTCCTACGAAATGGGGTAAAGAGGTTGTCCTCATTTCGCTTTCCTTTTCAAATTAGCTGTCCATCTTTCGTGACATAAGGAGGATAAGGAGGAACAGGATGAGTAGGTTTTCCCGGGCACACATTCCATCACCAGGAGCCCGGCCACACCTCTTTTCCTGCCCAGCGCTGGGTAGAGGTTTGAGGGGGAAGTCCAACACTTAAAAACCCTCCTTCCACAGCAGCCAGCCTCTGCCTCACACACTCTCACACACATCCTCTTCGATCCTCTCAGCCCTGACTGGACTTTTTTCATCGTTGGTATTTTATTCGACCAGCTTGTCTATCGGGATGGCCAGCTCCAAGTCATCACAGACGACGCGCAACATCGTCATAGTCCTCCTGGCCCTGTGGTCGATCATCTCGCTCATTATCATAGTGGTGTGGGCCACCTCGCCTGACTTGAAAGGGGCGAGGGAGTGCCACGCCAAACTGAAGGCCAACGAGGATATGTTTGCTGTGGAAAGAGCGGTATGGACCAAGGACCGACATGCGCTGGAAGAGCTGGTAAGGCAGGGCCGCACCAACCAGAGCCTGTTGCTGACTCACATCGACCAGCTAAAGGACCAACTGCAGACCCTCAATCAGTCCCTGGATTCCTGTCTGCAGGAAAATGTGAGTGTTTTTGGTTCCATATTTGTGTCTCGCTTGTGGATGTTATAGCTTCAACTCAATTTAGGCTGATTATCCAGACCCTGGAGTGTTTTGAAGTGCTTTCTATAACATCGGCAGTTCAAATGATTTCAATATTTAAAACAGACAGAGCGGGTGGGAGGTCAATCTGTGCTCTTCCTGGAAAAGTGGCAGTGATAAGAGATATCCTGGCATTTTGAAATGGTCATCCCAGATTGTGCAAGAAGAGCCAGAAAAAAGCCTTTAAATGCTGTAAAACAGTATCACTATATCATTTAATTATACTGCTATTTGTTAATAATTAGTTTTAGTGCTTGGGTTTCGTGTTTATTTATTTTACAATGTTCTATTTGTATGGATATGGATATGGGTATGGATATTTATTTAATTTTATTGATTTATTTTAGTTTTTTTTTATTGTCCTTCTTGTTAGTCACATTTTGATTTTTAAACACACTGATGTACGTATGTATGTAGTACTGAATTATGTAGTATTCATAAACTATACAGTATAAACTGTAGTATTTTTTAAGTATCACTATCCACTAAGGTGTTAACCCCTTAAACGTCCAGCATGCATTGGCATGTTCAGACTTACCTCACTCTTATACCTACCTACAACTATATACCTTTACTATTAGTCTCACTGTAGCTATTGTAGTTTATATATGGTTTACTAACTGAATAATGAGCTGGGACTTTATCGAGTTAAAAGGATTGCATTGACATTCACAGTCATGCATCAGAGGTCCCAGGTCATTTCTAACACTCAGAGATCCCATAGGCACTAAGCACTCACACCCTCTTGTGATGTGAAACACTCCTTAACACGACGACGCTACTATCCACAGCTAAAGCTGTTTGTGCCCTTATGACTCTCCCCTAACCCATGAACCCATGAACTCAGTAATGCTAATTAACTTCAATCTCATGTGTGTGTATGTATGTGTGTGTTTCAGGATATGCTGAACAATAACATCACTGTGCTAAAGAATGAGATTGAACTGCACAAAGTTACCGAGGCCAACTTAACTGCAGAAATCGCACAGCAGCAAGGTAGGAAAATTCAAGTCAGAGTTTTTTTTCCCTCCCCTTCCAGGCTGCCATGAAAGGAACACTCTCCTACTGACGATATTCTTAGAGGCTTTTTTCCCCATGTAACCATAGAAACTGAGAAAAGAAAACAAATAGGCTAGATTTGACGATGTGTAATGCAGTTTAACTTGAAAAGCTGTGATTGCAATATTATGATATGTGGTGTTTGCATGGGTTTGGTTTTTTTTTTAGACCTAAAACCTTTTTTTAGTATCAGGTCAAATTGTTCATACTTTGCCCAGATAAGGCTAACACTGTCAGTCTGTGCACTGGGATACAGAGTGACAATGCTTATGTGAGGGATTTTCTTCTGGACATTTTCTGACCTAAAATAATCCCACTTTTAGTTTCACTTTATCCTTTTAAAACATTTTTTCAAGAGGGAGTTAGAACTTCTCTGTACACCGATAGTCATGTTGCAGTCTGCACAGCCATATCATGCTTGCAATTCTATCAGAATTTTTTTTTTCTTTTTCTGATTTTAACGGATTTCCTGCCTCAGTAAACAACTACAGGAAATCATTTGCTTCTGAAAGAGAAAGATAGGCCTGTGGTAATAAAGGCAAGAGAGAGCTGCAGGTGGTGAATGAAATCAGCCATACACTCACCATCTCTGTGCTACCACCGTAAAAGTGGAAAACATGAGTTAGTTGGGAAAATCTGATCCAAAACAGGATACAATTTTGTGCAGTACTTAATGCTCAAAAGCCATGCCAAACATTGTTGGTGTTAACAGGACCTCCACTTCTGTTGGGTGTTACCCAAAATAGCCAAGTGACATCATGGAGGCCCTTCATGAAACACACTGATAAGTTTTTCTCCAGCAAGACATAGCCTTATAAGACAATGGATTTAAATTTTTGTTTTGTTTTTCGCAAAGAACGTTTGGCTTCATTTGCTAATGGTGTTCAAAAATTGCTTGCATTTTGGCTGCTTTTCCATCTGCTGCAGTGCTGTGTGCTTATTTAGTGAGTCAGAAAATCCATAACATTAAATAATCATATTTTTATGAGTTGCATGTTGGTCTCCGATCTCATTTTAGACATGATTGAACTACTACAGCATAATATTACCCAGACGGTCAGTGAGCTGGAGTCGTGTGCGAATTTGCAGAAGGCTGCTCAGATTCTTCAAACAACAGCTGAGAAACAAACGAAGGCCTGCCAGACCAGCAAGCAGTACTTACAGAAGCAACTGTGAGTCATATTTCATATTATATTTGCTTCGTCATAATTCAGGTCAAGTTGCCTTACTGGAATGGGAAGAATTTCATCTGCATGGAATCCTTTTTAGACAAAATAAAAAATGTGCTGAAAAAGGATTGTGTCGCAGAACATGCACTAAAGCTTTGAATGTTTTATGCTTGATTGTAGTGAAAAGTGCAAAACCTGGGGAGTCACTAAGCCTCACACTACTTCACCCAATGATGACGGACCCCCTGGACCAAGAAGTGGTCTTATCCTGGTTGTGCTCCTGTGCGTCAGTTTGCTTTTGATACCTTGTAAGTACTGAGCAGAAATCAACAGACATGGACTTGAGTATACATTTTATTTTGCCCTTCTTCAAGGCGTCCTAGATAATATGACTTGGCCTCTTTGCTGATGTTTTTTTTTTTTTTGCTTTCATTTCAGAGCGCAGCGGAAAAGAGAATTTTTGAATAAGATAATTGGGTACATATTTCAGTACAACACTGTTTCAAGACACCCGTATGAAGTGTGCAGTCAACCTGGACTTGAAGCACACGTTACTTTTGTATGAAAAAGCACTGCTGTAAAACAAACAGGAATGTTCTGTTCACTAAATAATGATATTCCTGCACAAGTTATTTACATTTGAGTGGAATATAATGAGACAAGGTTTTTTTTTTTTTGGTTATCTGATACAAACCCGAAATAATTTTTTTGTTTCAATATTGAATTTAAACAAGCCATTCAGCATTCATCGTTTGCGTTTGTGCTTACATTTAAATATGGTCTGTCTGTTTGTCTGTAGTGTAGGATATTAATTAATATTAATAATTAATTTATGATACTACTACCAGAAAGATGACTCTATCAGTGAGATTTTGATAACTGTTAAGAAGTTGGTCTACAAACATGCTAATATCTGTTTATTTAAAAACATTTCCACCACAGAAGTATATTGACAGATAGAATAAGTCATTTAGCTCTCCAATGTCTCCAGCTCTGAGCTACCACTGTTTGTTTGAACTTGAGACTGATGTGTTTAGCTTGTCAATTCTTATTGATTACCGGATTAGGACTTACTTTAAGGTTTCTCCTCTATCTTGGGACAAACCAATGCAGAACTGCAGTGAAATTGAAACTCATTTAGTTGCCCTTCAAAACTCAATTGGTTGCTCAGCTGGCAACACCTAGCGTATTTTCTTTAATGTATGCTAAACTTAGCAAAAAGCGTTTTCTGAAATAGTGAGATGGTTCTTGCTGAGTGACCTGAAGAAAATAATTTACTGAAGTAAAATGTTATGCCAGAGCTTCATTTGTAAATTCAGAACTACTGGACCAAAAGTAATGCTCAACTCAGTTTGACCAAAGAGGCTTCAACCATTAATAGGTATAATGGTGCCATTGCCATCATAAAGAGCTTCCATATCCTTTAAGCTGTCCCATAACATTATAAACACTGACCTGGCATGTGATCATTATGAAACCGCATTAAGCTAACCGATGAACATTACTTATTACTCAGAAAAAGGTTAAGGTGACAGTTAGGCCTGTGTGTATAATGCCCAGGCCTGCTATCGTGTCCCCCTCAGAAAACTTCAATCACCTGATGTTCCCAAATTTGCTATAAACCATTTATAGCTCATGGAGAGATTGAGTTTTCGGCCTGCTATTGATTCCAATATACATACGTTGTTAAACTGCTTTTTGTTGTACGCTTACCTGAAAGTGCAAGTGTAACTGCAGAATTTGTTAGACTACATACTGAAGGTCTCAGCTTATATTTGGACTGGCTTACATTTGGCTTACAACTGCAACAGGTTTATTCTAACACTGTCATTAAGCAGCATGTAGTTTGGTGATCTATATGTTTAGTGCATGAGTGATGTTTAATACCTTAGAGGAATAAGCTATTGCTGACTTTAAATGCTATTTTACATCAAATTTTGCCACCCCACCCACTTGCTGCCTGCAAAAAAAGAAGCCAATATGCTGTTTGGGAGTTTGCAATATCCTTTTAAGTAATTCCTGGAACAAAACAAATACACCACTGTCAAAATCTGACACTCCCCAGAAGAGAATTGGGCTCCAGCTGATAAGGCCTTGATAACTGTTACAACATTTTGTGGCAGATGAGAGGCAGGAGAAGTAAAATATGAGAGTGATCAGAGAAAATGAGGGTGTTGGTAGGTATGAGTGTATTGGGAACTTTGTTGAAATAAACTTTTAAAAATAAAATCACAATTATTTTAAGTCTTCGAGTCTGTCCTTGCATCCACTTGAATATGCAGTCATTTCTTATTGAGCACTTGCCTAAGACAACGATTGCCACAATATTTTCACAAGACATTTTTGTTTGGATTAAAGTGGTATTGCATGAGAATAGCTTTTAGACAAGTCCATTTAATTTTGCAAATAGGCTACACATGCTAGACCATACTATGGACCACAGGTGAATGTGCAAATGGGCTTAACAAATCATTTAGAGGTTTCCTGTATGGCTCTATATGACTTTTTTTTTTTTTCTGCCTGAAAACGTTTTTTTTAAAATAAATTTGAGGGTGGAAAAATAAACTATAAAAGTGTTGCACGCGAGAAAGGCTCTGCTTTAAAAAACGAAACAAAAAACAACAAACAAACTACATTTCCCACAATCCTTCGCGAATTACCGGAAATTACGGTATTACAGACAAACCCCCTCATTCCAAAATAATCGCGCTTTGTGCGTCCAAGATGTCGGCGCCCTTGGAGGTTGTGTTAACTGCCGATTCGGCCGGGCAGCTGTGGAACTGCGCTATTTTCGACCCTCACACTGGAACAAATCTTTTATCTTACCGAGGGGGGAATTCATCTGCTCGCTCTTTAACGGTCCTCAACGGCGAATACATCCTCGGAGCTCAACTCGGCAAGAACTTCATAAACGTGTGGGAGATACAAAGAAAGGTAGGTGAGCGTGGCTACAGGCTGTATCCCAAATAACTACCAAGTGCACTTCATAGGCTATGAAATAATGGCCTCTACACAGTTATGTAGTGCACTATATAGCCAATGCCGAGCCATTTGGAATTGAGCCTAAGAGACAGCATTGTAGCTATTTGGAAAGGCAGTGTTCTTCTGCAAAAACAACAATACCCAGAAATGAGCGAGTTAGTACTCGAAAATACAAAAAGCAAATGACGTTAATTTGTAGTTTGACTATTTATTACAAGTCGTAGGTAGTAACAAAGGCGTAAACAGAGGATTTAGCATCTAGTTAGCTGTCAGATTGCAGCCTACTGGTGTGTACAGTTCTGTCCCTTTAGTTCCTTTTAGTGTTGTTCCTGTCCCCCCACCCATTGGTTAATTATTAAATAAATAAATACAAATGAAAGGTAAAATAGATCAGAGCAGGGAAAGCTGAAATGGGCAGTGCCAGAGTACAGAAATAGAATTGAGAAAGGCAGAAACCCTGGTCTAGTGCAGTGGTTCTCAACTCCAATCTTGGGAACTCAATGCCAGTTTGAAGTTTCTCCCCTACTGCTGGCACACGTGATCTGCTAAAGGTCCTTCATGAGTTGGATCAGGTGTGTCAGCAGTAGGGACACACTTCAAACCGAGTAGGACAGTGTGTCCCTAGAACTGGAGCTAAGAACCACTAGTCTAGTGTCATGATTCTAAAAGTGGGGAAGGGATCCCTGCTTGGAAAAAAACCCTAGTTTGCTGTACTAAAAGGTGAATATCTTCTGAACAAATTACAGATTTTCAGTGAGGTAATGGACAGATTTTGAGATCTCTAAATAAGTATTTGAAATCCAGTCCTTCTTTCAGTGACAGCTACATGAAGAGTTGTATCAGGTTTGGTGGAACAGAGAACAAAACTGTGAGACTGGAGTTTAAAAGATTTTCATTAGAGTCTGTATGATGGCAACTTACATGCCAGTGCAAACATTCATTAGCAGGAAGCTTCCGAACTATCTGGACATCACATTTGCACTTAACAGTAATGTGACCCACGCAGAGCAACATGTATGTGTTTCAGGCGCGTACTGTCGATGCTTTTTCAAATGGGTACAACATTAGATGAACCATTTGGAAAACTATAGCACTTTTAGAGTGGGTTGCACCAACAAATATTTAATTAAACAGAGTTTAGAGCTAATGAAGGATTTGCTGATCTAACTTTTATTTTAATTTGAGTTGTGCTGCACCAATTTTAAACATGGCTTAACAAATCAACAATTAAAACTTCTGCTTAAAACTTTGACCGGGAAGGAATTCTGATTGTCCAACATTCAGTTCCAGTCTAAACAAGTCAAGAGTAACGGTAGTCTAAAGATGAACCATTATCAATGCTTTTCTTCTTCGTTTTAGAGGGAAAACAATCAACCTTTCTATAAAGAACTCGTTTTCTGCAATTAATCGAATATATGCTGCCATTTAAATCTCGGTTGAAAGTAGTGGATTAAAGTACAACAGGATTAAAGTACTAACTAAAACCAGGATTAAATGATGGTTTAAATGCAATCCTGATTATGGCACGTCATATGTGAGTCCTTCAAATTGGAATGGAATGCAATTTATTGTCGTTGTACAAGTACAACGAAATATCGTTTTGCGACTTGTAGGGCTGTAACGATGCATCGTGACATGCTACATCGTGATGCAAAAATGTGACGATGTGCTTAGTGATGCTTAGTGTTAGTCAGAAATGCACAAGATTAGTCTTAGCGAAGCTTAAAAACATACTGAGGAGGCACTTTGCAAAAGCAGTAGTATTAATTAGATACCATAGCCACAATGAGCACTTAATAGTGCCACTGTACATAAAGTGTCACTTTGGAACTCACTGTATATCCTGTAGCCAAATATAAAGTGAACACTGAATGCTTTTCTACCCATTTCCTGTCCCTCACCTGTTTTCTTTCTACTTCTTACACTCAGGACCAGCTGCAGCAGAAAATTGTGTGTCCTGGGATTGTAACCTGCTTAGCAGCCTCCCCTGATGGCCTGTATGTGCTGGCAGGCATTTCTGAAGCTATATATCTATGGGAGGTGAGCAACCTCAAAATACAATTCAAGATGTTTTGTTACTAAGCAGTTTTAGGGCATCATGATCTTGAGTTTCACTTTGGCCCCGTTTACACCTGGTATTAACCATTGATCGGATCACAAGTGGTCAGCCGAGACTACTTGCATGACTTCCGCTGATGGGTCAAAGGGCGCTGCGCACATTTACAATATCAGTCTCTTGCTGCATCTACTAGACAAAACTCTTGCACGAACTCTTGTTCATGTACCTGTAGGGGCTTTTCCAAATGTTTAGATCAAATAGACAAAGTCAACTAATGCAACTTGTGAACGAGAGAGGAGACGAAGAAGGTATGATGACGTATTTTCTGCTTAGGGCGGTCCTCCGATGTTGTCTGGGACGCAGCGAGACACATTACCATTTACACTACAAATACAACGTGGCCACATGTGACCCTGACCACCTCCAAATGTGGTTTTAGTGAACGGATCATAATGAGACATAACAGTCTCCGAGACACACATGACCCTGTTTACACTTGTACTTAGCACTGACCATCCGATCACTCAAGATTCATGCTAATACCAGGTGTAAATGGGGCCTTTGTTACAAGATGTAGAGTCGTGATGAAAATAACAGGGCGCTGGGTTTCACAAAGTGCTGGCTTCTCTAGGATCCTGATTAAAAGGAATTCATTGTTTATGACCTTTGCAATTGGCCCGTTTGTTCTTTTTGTTTTTAATAGGAATAATGTTTTGACTCTGCTTGTGGGTTTTTGGTCACAATACACTGGGGTGGGAATGTTCCTCACAATTCGATTTGATTTTGATTCAGGATGTGATTCAATTTGATTCAAATTTGATTCATGGTGGGATTGTATTAGATTTTTATTCAGGCTGGGATTTAATTCGATTTTGATTTAGGGTGCCATGATGCAATTATAAATTGATTCTTTACGCATCTTGGTGCATCTCAATTATTTTTTTTTAGTTCAATCAAGGACCCATGCACCTAACAGTTACTCAGGGCCCAGCCTGGGTGGGGCCTCCAAAGTTTTACCTGATTATTACATAGCTATAGGGAATTCAAAACAATTGTCATGGCAAGCAGAAATCACTAGATTTATATCCAGATCACAATTTTCCTTCTCAGCATAGCTGTGTGGGTGAAACATTGTCTGTACACCAGCTATGTTATCAGTAAACCGAACTGCTGCAAAATAAAACTGCCTGGTATATTAATGTGCCTTGATTGATATATTGATAGCAAAGTGACATACATAATGTTTTATGTAGATTTAGGGGGTGACACTTTTACTCTGGTGCGACTAATTGACCAAAAAATACAGTATTTTTAGTTCTCCAGGCAATTTTGGCCATTTTTCAAATTTTAATTTAATCATGACTACTGTGTGTTTGATGTAGGTCTCAACAGGAAACTTGCTGGGTATGTTGAATCGGCACTATCAGGACTTGAGCTGCCTGCGTTTCACCGACGACAGCAGCCATTTTGTGTCCGGAGGAAAGGACAATCTGGCACTTGTATGGAACCTTGCCAGGTATATTTGAAATATTACTATTTCCACTGTCCAGTAAAGCTGCTGGATTTGAGAATTTCGCCCTTTCTGGTAGAAAAATGCTATTGTGATCCACTTGTGGAAGAACATTTCGTGGAGTGGGTTGTGCGGCTGCGAAAGGCAAGTACGCTTTAAATGAGAATTCAGGGCTGCATCCTCAGCCACATTCAATGCACTAAATAGGATGCCTAAATAGTATAGACACCACTGACGTAAGTAAGTAAATGTTATTGATATAGCACATTTTAAACCAAAGTGCTTTACATTTGATAAGTTTGTTCCTTCATCAATTCTCTGTTTATACCCTTCTCACACATTCCTCATACAATCCTCAATCAGGACAACACAACAGTTACTAAATGCCAATCTATAAAAACATGTGTACATTACTACACATGTAATTATCTACTGCCGTTATTGTCGTCTCCTCAGTATTATGTGTTATGGGAATAAAAACTTAATTTTGCACATCAAAACTGTTACGGTTACCGAGTACCAGGTGAATGAGTAAAACCTTGGCCCTTTAACAAGAGCTTGTCTATTAGCAAGCAAGCTAATGTTAGCTGGTTAGCTCGCTATCATTGGCTGTTTTGTGCTTTATCGTGATCCTGTAGCTCTGTTTTTGTGAATCGTCGACCTGATTGCCGATGTCGAGGGCTAACTGTGTTCGTTCTGTGAGATCAGAACACAATTGTAGCTAGTTAAAACAAGGCCTTGTTGAAGAGGAAATGGAGTGAGATTACAAGCAGGTCTCCATGTGTCTTTGAGGCTGATGGTAGCGAGCTATCTGGATTTTTGATATTCATAACCATTTGCCAGTGACACACTAATGAAGTTGACATTGATCAAATGCTGGGCCTGTATCTCAGCATTTGACACCAAGCGTATTGACACCAGGCTTGGTAGGTGGGTTGAAGACCACGCTCTAAAGGTCACCAATAAGTGGTCATTCCACCACTAGGCAGCTTTATAATTAAAAGATAAAATGCTCATGAAAACATCTCCCTAACAAAATAAACAAGTCCATCACACATATCATCATTTCATCATAAAAACAAATTAAAAGGATCAAGTTAACTTCCACATTGCCACAGTCCATTGCCTAGTGCTTGGACCCCTTAATCGCAGCTTGCAGCTTTATTTTATATTTACTTTTATACAATTATCAATGTATTATTTGCACCCCAGTTGTTATCGTACGAGTATCCCATTCTGGCAACCAAACTGCAGCTCAGCTCACATAAAATAATAATAATAGTAAGATGTCATTAAAAGGATTAAAGAATGTGCATTGGTTTATGTATGTTGGTGTCCATCTTTTCACAGTCACACAGCTAGGTGCCCACTGAAGTTTATGCTTTACCCACTAT
>JAOUQW010000004.1:18267798-18288522 GCA_028565825.1 Olivaichthys viedmensis
GCCTTGCTCAAGGGCCCAACAGTGGCAGCTTGGCGGAGCTGAGGCTTGAACCCATGACCTTCTGATCAGTAGCCCAGACCTAACCACTGAGCCACCACTGCCCTAAACAAGGTGTTGGTTAGCTGCGGTGCATGCTATGGTGTGTGGTAAGCGCCTGTGTAGGTGTATGTATATAAAACCCCTACTTTACTGCTTTATCGACCATGCCGTTTAATAAGCGGTAACTCCCACACTGTTAAACTGACGGGATGAAGCTGTAAATATCTATTTAAAATAACCTCATTGGCAGGTCAGTGCTTATTGTCATTGTCATACTTTTATAGCCGCTGTGACCAATTCACTTGCTCTCCGACAGTGGGGAGGAAAGGACTAGTCTTAGCTTTGTTCCTTTATTGACCCACTTACCAGACACTTAGTCCCTGCAGTATGTGTGTGGTTTCTGAAATGCATATGAGAAAATACAGAATGGGTCTGAGTCCAAGAACTGTTTTTTAAAACCAACACTTTTTTTCAAGAATATTGTATTGTTTTTTAGCTATCTGAGAAATCCTCATATGAAATTGAAATAGATCTGAATTAGGGATGTGACTGGTATACCAGTATGATGGTATAACGTGATAAGGAAATCTAAAATAATTATATATTGTTATCTTATGCTATACCGGTACAGATGATAACGTCAGTGTTATTTTTAAAGCGATGTACATCCCGTAGAATATGCTACAAGATTCTTTAAAACAGTAACCTGCTCTTTTATTCCTCAGAATTTTTTTTTATTTCTAGACCAAACCTCAACCTGTACATTTTAGAAATATTCTATCAGTCTCCCTAACCAAATAATTTAACCTGTGTACTGTCACTGCATGTGATCCTTTTTGAAAATGCAATATTTTAAGCAGATTGCGACTTGTTGGATGTGTTGCATAACTAGATATAAAACAAGCAAGCAGCATACTGAGATTAATGTTCAAGATTCTTTCATCGAAAGTTTATTGTTAATTTGTGCATAATTCCGTACATTCTAATGTGCTGGGGAATTTAACTCGATCCCTGAAATATCTGTGGTATTTAATGTCACCAAACATTACCTCAGTGTGGCTACTTGGTGTCATTTTCATCACAATTTCCTAACACCAACCTAGCAGTTAGCAGCATTGGCTTAGTCACAACATGTCCAACTCTGAACTAATTCTGTGGGGAGTGAACTACAACCTCCCACAAAACAAACCTAAATAAACAGACTCATTTCCAAGTTGAAAAATGACAAAACAATGCACTATAGTTTAGTTGAACTGCTAACCTACCTGTGCCAGCTAATTTTCACAAACGTAGCTTTTCATACAGACATAAATTTCTCTGTATCACAGGCAATGTAAATGTAAGTATGCATGCACTGTCTGTTTTGATTACGCCTAATTACTGGAAACTGACAGCAAAACAATGAGGAGGAGTTGTAGTCTAAATTAACAGTTGGACAGAAATGATCATAAACCAAAATAAGACCTGCCAGTTTTGAGCAAATATTTCACTCATCGACACACAAATCTTCTTCAACCATTAAACTGATAAAAATACCAGAAAAACAAAGTCAACAGTACTCGTACACAAATCCACAAACTAATCTTACTGAACTTCACATGTACTCCCAAATATTAAGAACATTAGCTTAGGTCAAGTTAAAGAGAATATAAACAGTACCAAACAGTAACTAAGTGTAGACAGTAAACTCACCTAGCCAGTAGCTATAACCCTGCCGTAACTCCCGCATAAAGTTCCTCATAAAATGAATACACACATTATCAGAGTTGTAAAAAGTGACCCTATACCCAATGAAATAAACACAGTTCTTGGTAGCGGACTGAAAAGCAGTTAATTATCATCTCTTAATGTCCAAAACCTGATATTAATAAAATAACTTTATCTTGGGCATGGATTCAGAGATTTGGGCCCTACTGTATAGAACTTTGTGTATTTGAATAGTTATTTGAATAAGGTTTTAATAATTTTTTTCAGGACCCAGAGGAGACATATTTGAAGAAGGCAGAGCGCCTCCATTCTCTTATGTGTGCTGTCACAGACAAGGTGAGTGAGCGAGTCAAGCTCATTTCTGATGCCGTTATTTTGCTGCCTATTTACTGCTAGTTCTGAGTGAAGTACAATTGTGGATAATGCCTGCAACCACAGTTTAAATAAGATTCAGGCACAAATTCTTGAGTGTTTCAAGCACCGATGCACCTGTGACTAACCAGTAGTGATTTATATATTTATATTTTCAATAGAGTGCTTTACTAAAGATGGGGGGGAAACGCACAGAAGTCAGGAAGTGCAACCCAGTGACTTCTCCCACTTTAGACAGATTACAATATTGCCAGAACTCTTTGGTAGAAAAAATAACTGCTTGCTGAATTAATTGCTTGTGCTGTACCATCAAAGTGCATTAAAAAAAAAAAAGAAAGACATTCAACAGAAATGACTTGGACGTTAGCGCCCCGAGAACTAAGTATTTTTCAAAGCCAACCTGCTGACTACAGGAAGGATTATAGGATGATATAATGGAGCCTCCAAGGTTGAAAAGCCAACTGCATTAAACATTGTTATTGTTATAAAACTTCAAATGCATCAGTTATTTTATTCAAGGTCCTTACCCAAGAGACTGGGTCACAGGAGTCAAAGTAGCTCCTCACCCTCTTGACCTTTGGGAGCGAGAAGCGCTTTTGGGCATTTTGACACTATGGAACCTTCACTGTGCTTAGCTCTGATGAACTCGACGTGCCGTTAAGTGGATTAGTTGCACTCAGTCAAAACAGAAGCTGATTCCTGCAGGCAAGCCAAAAGCCCACTGTGTTTATTTGGAGGAAATGCTGAAATAAATAAATTAATAGAGAGCATTAGAGTTTTCTAGCCCCCCCCCCTAATCTGTGGGAAAATTGCATTGCTGTCATCCACCCTTAGCCTGCGCTGCGGAATTCTCCACAATAGGAATGTCGATATCTGCTCCGCTAGATTAGGGAGGTTTTTAAAATGGGTTTTGATGACCTCATCAAGAAGCCATCATCAAGAAGTTCTTCAAACCCGGCAAGAAAATTAAGTCGTCCTTTTTTTGCACAGAATTGGTCTTTAGTTCCCCTTAAAACCTATCCATGTTTGGGATTTCCTCCTTGGGAGAGTTAATGCAAGTAAGCATTAGGTCACCCAATTTTCCTTGAACTACAAATGACCTTTTTAAAATGTACTAGGCATGATTGCAGACTAATGGAAAACGAACTCTTACACACTTTCCCTGCACCCTTACGCTTGGAAGATCAGTGATGCTGGAGAAAATGGACTGCTTTTATAGGTTACAGTTCTTTATGGTCCTGTTTGTTTCAAGAGTTCCTGCAGAATAAAATTGGCTTAACAATAGACGTAATGAGGAAATGATGAAGGGCTTTTAGTTTTGCAGAATTTGGCCTTAGACCTTTCAAATGAACTTCTATTCCGTTCTGTCTTTCATATTCAGAGTGTGTTCGGTGATGGAGAGAACACAAAGGTTCGTGTGTCCGAGTTGGAGGAAGAGGTGAGGACTCTGAAGAAAATTAACAAAGACCTGTATGAGTTTTCCACACAGCTCCTTACCAAGCCTAATTAGAAAGACCTTCATGAAGTGGACTCATTATACCAGAGACGGGCTTGTTAAAAAAGTGGACATTAATAAATAATCCAATTTCTATTAAATATTCGGTCACACACAGTATGAAAATCACTAGTTCAGTGATTTGGTCGTTTTTTTTTTCTCTTCTTTTCCTTATGAGGTTCTTGAAATTACTCAGAATATGTGTAATGGGTCTGGCTTGATAAACATGTTTTTAAATGTTCATGCTGTTGTTGGTTTTGTATACAGTTTCTTTATTACAAGAAGATATGCAGAAGCACCTGACCATCATGTACCTTTTACACAAAATGCCCAAACTTTGACCTGCGTCATATTCAATAGGGCAAAATGTCTGTTGAAAATAGTATGTAATCCATTTTTTTTATAATTTTTTTTTCAAGACAAGAAGTTAATTTTTCAACTTCCAGTCCCAGACTGACTGCCATACTGTACACTGAACCTGTTCACAGCAACTCAATAAAATGTGGCATAGAATCCATTCATAATGCAAAAAAATAATAATTTTGGATGTTCTCTTTTTTTTTAATCTATGGCTCCCGTGTTCTGCAAAAATTAATCATTCCCCCCTGTTTGCATTAGAATCTAAGGTGTTGGCTCCCAGACCTTTTCTTTAATCCAGTATGTTCTTATTGTTTCTTCTCTTTTTTGGAACAAATTCTCTAAAATAACAGGAAGGAAACTGAACCAAACAGTTTTTAGCCCGTCATTTTTATCAGTGCAAATGGGTTTCCACTCTTTGATATCCACCCTTTACCGCCTCAAAGTTTACTGCACTGGGTAATGTTCTGTAAACACCTTTCTGTGCATTGCGGCTTATTTGCGAAAAAATGGATTTTCCCTGCAAAGAGTTGTCAAGTCATCTTTCCTCTTAAACTTGCCGTTAAGCTGCACTTTCTGTGACCCACACAAACATCTTTCTACTAGTTTCTCCTTGATCTATACAAAGAACTCAATCCCAACAAACCAATATTTTTAAAAAAGAAAACCTTATTCAGGCAGAGAAAACTTCGCTGTTCCAAACGTATGCAGCGCAGGATTGTTATCTGGTTAACTCATTTAGCCTCCGCGATGCAGATCAGAAATTCCTGAGTCACATCGTCTTAAGCAGAAAGTGGAGGCTGATAAGCAGTGCCTGCACCCCACTTTCTTTTTGAATTACGCTGTTTTTTACCTGTTCCTGTTCACAGCGTGAGGAAATGGTTTTGTGTACGCACACACACATCACATTCAGTATCATCCTCTCACTATACATTTAGGCAGCAGAGGTGGGTTGACGATTGACAATGTGTGAAAGTCGGAGCTGCAGGGAAGAAGATATATCAGCTAGGAAAAAAAGAAGGAACTTTTTCAGGCCATACCATTTGTCTTTGTATTTTTATATATATGTATATGTATATATATATAAAATATTTATATATATGGATATTCTAATACTAGTTTCATGCTCGAAGCAAAACGTGTGCTGGTGTTTGTGGTGATCTGCAGAAATTAAATTTACAAAATTAATGAAAATCCTGATTACAACTGAACACGAGGGCTCTCAAATCCTGCTGATTACTGAAGCCTGACCAGCTGCGATTCACAATCACAGAATAGCTTAAAAAGCAGTGCTGTTTTTGTCTTTGGTCACTCAGTGACCAGAACCAAAATGCTTTATGAGAATATAGAATATACTGTTTAACTATTGTTATTTGATCTAATTAGGAGACCATAGCTACAAAACACAGGAAAGAAACACTTTACTTTGGACTCCTAAACCATGGCTTTTTTTCTGTCCCTCTATTTGCTGTAGGTTCTTAGTCTAGTACATGGGAACCAACGTTCACTCTGGTCTTCAATGACCTACTGTGGGAAATGGGGAATAAATAACCAGCTCCTTTCCAACCTGACTTTTCACAACTCGGAAGTGTGCATCACTGACATCACAAGTGCACAAGGGCACTAGCTTGCTATCTAGGCAGCAGAGTAAAGGAATAAAGTTACATCACATGTCATGCAGCAAATACATTTTTATGTTTTTGAAATATGAAGTATATATTTGCTTCTGTTTAAACTTGCAAACAGCTTCATCCGGGATTGTTTTTGAAAAAATTTATTAGATTGCAATGGGCAAGTTTTGCTCCAAAATTCATGTTTATTTAATCCCTTTATTTAATATTAGGGCGGCCCTTCCTCTCGCCATTTTCCCTGAGAAAGATGACCAGGGTGGATTTTTAAAAAAATACTGGAAGACAGGGAAGGAAGAGTTGTGTTCACTTGGCCACTTCCCAGTCACTCCCTCTAATCGCCCCCTACTCTATGGTCCGGTTCCATCCCTGACTGCCACGCATACAGTGCCATCCGGGGTTGCCAGGTCTGCAACACAAAAGCAGCCCAAGATCCAGCCTCATACCAAAACAAAATCACTAAAATGGCTGTTATTGGAAAATGTACTGTAACATTTACAAAGTAACATCTTGCAACACATTTTAATGAACCCCGCCCCCAAACCCACGGACAAAAATCAACCCACTGCAGTACTTCAAAAGCAGACCGATTCTGCGGAGAAACTGCGGACCTGGCAGTGCTGGTTTCATCCAAAATCAGAGTCTACAGTACTACCAAGAACCAAAATGTTTATAATTTACTGAAACTCAAATATAAGTCTCAATATTTGGTATGACCACCATTTGTCATGTTGGTATTAAATAAATATAAGCTGTTGGTTGTTAAGAGAGGAGCATGTATGTTAGGAACATATATGTGTACTAAAATTAAATTAAATATATTGTGTCACGTCAATTTGAAAAAAATGAAGCAAATGATGCGAGAACCGGATATTCAGATTGATTTCAATTTAATATAAGAATTTCTCAAACAGATTAAATTTGATTTGTAAAAATTCTTAATCTTAAATAACAAACAATTAAACTGAGTAAAGTTGTGAATTGTTTAAAGAACCTTCATTCATCTGCTAATTGTACAACATCTTTTTTTATATTGTCCATTCAGAATCACACACTCACTATAATCACACACTCACTATAATCACACACTTACTATAGCCATACACTCATTATAATCACACACACACACACGCACGCACACGCACTACGATCTGAACGCTCTCTCTGCTATAAATTTTAGCACCACTGGCATATGAGGTTGTGTTCATCAGTGAGTCAAAGGTAACAGGAAGAGGAAGGGTTTAGAGAGGAAACTAGCTGGGAACTGGGAGAGTCCCTTAGTGAGGGAGAGAGACAGAGAGACATGAAGACGGAGAGGTATACCGTTGAGAGGCGCAGCGGCCCGTCCGATCCTGCGTCTGCAACACAGCCACACGCCAGCCGCTGTCACGAAGTGCGCCGCCACAAACAGCACAGACGTCCACACAGCTGGGTCCGACAGATCCATCACCGACACACGCCTTCTTCCCTTACCACCTGTCTAACTCGACTGGGATCAGTCTGATAACCTGCAGCTGGTACGCACAAAGCTCTGCCTGCTCTAGTCACGTCCGTTAGTTACGCTGCACAGACGTCTGTACTAGCACCATCTCCTCAGTGCGTTTTCCTTCACTCACACTAGCTTTTGGAAGTTGTTCTCTCCTAACTTCCTGTGCCCGGTGAAACAAACGCAGGCAAAGAAAAAGGCATCTCAACGTCACTCGGTTCACTGTGAAGTGTTCAGTTTCCGTCCAACTTTATTCTAGTCATAAGTTAACTCTTGAGCTGCATCATCCCTACTGAGTCTGTGAGTCTGTGCACTCACTGCCCCCCCCCCCTCTCTTTCTCACTGAATTCCTTTCCTCTGAAACAAGTGCCTGGCTTTTAGCAGTTGCTCCAGCCGTTAGATAGAAAATTACTAAAATAGGAAAGGAATCAGAAATAAACTGATGTTCACCAAAAATCTATGCTGACAGTTTACCTTCCTGAGCCTCAATAAGCCCCAGAAAGTGTGTGCGTGTGCATATGTGTGCGTGCCAGTATGTCTCTCTGTTTATGCTTGTGTATTTCTGTTGCTATGAGCATGCACTTCCCTTCACTACCATATTCTGTGCGGTGGCTGTCCCCCGTCCACGGCGTCTGAGGAGAGCAACTGGTTGATTCGACTCATCCTGAAGTAGCGAATAGTGTTGAAGGGTGTGTGACGCGGGCATGTGCTCGTTGCATGCTTGAGGAACATGAGGACAGGCAGCAGACAGTACAGAGAGCCGTCCTACCATCAGTGGCTCTGGCTGCTGTCTGTATTTGACAGGAAGTATGTGACAGGAAACAGAGCTAGGAGACAGGTATGTTATATTAGGACGGCGCTGAAGCCTGGAGCCGTTCAATAGGCCGCATTGGCCTTGGTGAAAGTGTGCTGTAAAATACTGTAGCAGTGGTGCTGGGGGTCTGCATGGACACACGCAATGAACAGTCAGCATGATGACTGTACATACTAAAGGCCCGAGGGTCTTCGTCACACTACAGGGTAATAAATAAAGAGAAGGTGGAAAGGCACCAAAGCATGTAAAAGTACTAGGACTCTCTGTTTGAATACTATTCCTTTTTTGTTTGTTTTATATTTAGGTATTCAAAGGCAAAAAAAATTTCACATTCAAACGTTTAAGATCCCATGTTTGAACGGGGGAAAAAAGGAAAATGTATCTACAGAAAAGTAGAAAGGCAAGGCAAGAAGGCAGTGTGTGACATCTGGCAGAGTTACAAGAGATGTGCCACAAAGATGTGTAGTATATAGGGGGTGGTCTATGTTGTGTCTTCTTCATCTCATCCTAAGGGGATGCAAACTTTTGCACTCAGCTGTAAAAAACAAACTGTGTGCCCTTACAGTGATATTACACACAGGCGGTTCATTTCCAATAGGCACTTATTGAAGTCACTCTTTGTCTGGGGCTGAATCTTAAATGGTGTTGTATTAGGCATATAGTGTAGTAGGTAGGTACTAGAATGCCATTATGTTATACCCTATGTAGTGGGCATATATAGTGGATAGAAAGCCATTTGGCCTAAATGTGTAGAGGGGGGATTAAATAAAAAATAAATATGAATATTAAAAATATTAAAAATCTAGCTAAATATCAGCGACTGGAAATCATAACTGTGGGTAAACAAATCAAATGAATCTGAAAACAATAAAGTTTATAATAAAATTATGATACTGTCTCCTTGTGATGTTCCCTTCACCTTTCGTGGCACAACTTTTATTTTTCTTTCCCCCCTAGGAAATAGGGGAAATTCATAATTAATAAGCGTGTGTGGTTTCATTCAATCATAGAGCAGCAATTGTATGTAATTACAATTCGAACGCAATTTTAAAGGAATTTGACGGCCCAGAAAAGTACAGCGTGTTTAAATAAGTCAGCGACGGTATGAACAGAACGCAATGCCGCAGTCTTCGTGGTTGTGCTGTAACAGATGGAGACATAGCCGTCTCTTTACTCACTGAGATCTCCAACAAACATTTCAGGCACCAACAGGGGACATCCAGTGTTGGCTTACCCAGAGTGCCCTTTGTCACGACCCTGCCATATCTAGTCATTTCCAGATCTAGGCCACATCATCCCCTTTTTCAGAAATGGAGGACGTGAGTAAGACCGAGATGTTACAGTGACAAGAAGGTGGCAGAAGAAAGCAGACTGGCGTGACAAGCAAAGGCAAAAAAAAAAGAAAGAGCGAGTAAAGAAGAACCACCACAAATCTGCGGTTGGCCGTGTGATCACACTGTGGAGGGGACGTTACACTCTGGGTTTGAACTTACAAGAAGAAATGATCAAGAACTAGAATGGCAAGCATGCATTGTGAATGCAAATCTACGCTATGGCTAGAATAATATTAATCATAAGCTTCATGCTTCACAGCTGTTACGTTCTCTGGGTATGTTACTGCCACTTTGGCTCTCAACAGATACCTCAGAAACAACACGAGCCTCAAACAGGGGATTTCCCAGCTTAAAAAAAGTACACACGTGAAAACACACTTGCACGCATTCATACACACGCAAACAGACACACACACACATCTGTAACAAATACACCTGAAGATAAAAAGAGGGTTAGTTAGTAGGGAGGCTCAATACGAACAAAAATCGCATATTGAAGTCACATTGCTACAGATTGCGATGGCAAAACCCCTTGCAGTATAATAAAACAAACCGGTGAGCCCATGATGTGTTATGGTTAATGACTGGCCTTCAGTAATTAACCAATATTAAATGTTTTTTGGACCATGCCAACCAAGATTTATCAAAACACCCACATCTTAAGCTTATCTGCAACGTCTGAGAACCTCTCCTCACGGAGCACAATAAAAATTGTGGTTTGTTAAAAGTGTTAATTTGCATATTACAGACTGCTGCGTTATCCGTTCTGTAAAAGTAAATGCCGCGATAACAATGAACAAACATCATACTGAGCAGCTCTATTAGGGAGCATGAGGAGGGGAAAAAAAACTGAAGTTCCAAGTTGAGTATCACTGTTTGAAAAGGAAACACTAATAATAACATCTGCAAACCTTTACGAACGTTAACCACATGTTTTTGGCGCGAAACAAAACCACGGTTTGCAACACAGTTACTATGGTAACTATGGCATCCCTCTAGTAAACTAGTAAACACAACTGACACTGATTAAAGGAGATATGAGTGGAGTTACAGAAATGTATGATAAGGTTACTATTTACTGTATGGTGTATGAATGGCATGATGATTTAGAAAGGCTACAGTACTTCTTACTATAATACATATTATAGTAGCAGATGCCACACTAAGTGAGCTTTTGTAATTCATTCCATTTTTTAAAAATTGGCATTTTAATTCTGGAACAAAGTAACATCACAATGCATGAACAAGGCTTTACCACGGTTATAGTTTTTTCTATCGACCATATTCACATGTTGGCCATGTTCAGTTGGCCGTCGTCAGTCAGCAGTGGTCCAAAAAACTGACCCGTGTTCCACGCGTAACTATCGAAAACATTAAGAAATTGGTAAAACGCATCAAGGAATTTGCAACTGGATTGAAGATAAAAACCTGGTGCACTTAAAAAAAAAAAAATTTTTAATAAAAAAATAAAATAAAAAAACTGTAGTTGATTTTATTTTGGACTATTAAATTCGACTTTCCCTCTTCAAGGTCTCCTGAAGAAAAAGAAAAAAAAAACAGATCAAACTTACATTTTCTCACCCCAGACAAGACGGAGAACAAACTACAACCAGATCTCGCTAAAGATAATGTTTTAGAAACGCAGATTACCGGTGCTTTAAGGGAATCATTAAGAGACAGTTTGAAAAGTGCATGACGTCGACGACTTTGTAAGATTCATTTTCCACAGATTTGGCTGAAAGGAGGCATTTTTCTTTACTACAACTGATTTCTTTTAGCCTTTAGCCAAATATTGGACCACTTTTCCATATCTGCTGAGTGACGACTAGCTCTCTTCCCACGTCATGACGTCACAAGCAATATGGCCAACATGTCAAGATGGTCAATTCAGCAAGCCTTGGCAACGGCAAGTTGGGGGGGAAAAAAACTAAACTATGGTTCCTTCTCTCATATCAAATATCAATCCAATATCAAACCATGTTATTCAACTGTATAGCAACATGTAGAGTTAATAAAAGTAACATAACCGTTAACCAAAGTATCACAGTAAAACCATGGTGATGTCATGGCAACCACAATGACCATAAAATACCATGATAAAACTGTGGCAGCATCATGGTTAAATGTGTAATAAGCCATAATAGAACCATATTAGTATAATGTTTAAACACATACTAACCACAGTTGTATGGAATTATAACATTTTATCTGATTTTATCTGTTTATTGTTGCCAAAAACTAGTTAATGTTATAAATATGTTCATTACATACTACTGAATATATGTGTTTTTAAAAAAAAGTATTAAAAATATAAATTGAAAAGTTACATTTGCTTTGACCTTATTGAGGGTCAAAAGCTGATAGCCCAATTTCTTAAAATGACATAATTGTTAAATAGAACCTTACAATTCCAAGGTCTCGATATATATTTAATTTTCATAAGAGGATGTGAAAGACAATGCAAACCCCAACACACTGAAACGACTGGCTCCAGCCATGACACAGAGGCCTGGCACAGACAGCAGCTACCTTACAGAGGGACCAAGAAAGAATGTGGTAGAAGATAAAAGGCAAATTAAAGTAAGAGAGACTTTTAGGGTTGGGTTTAAAAGAGCAAGAGATGATGGAGACAGTGACAAAAACACAGGAAGCAAACAAAACAGATGAGATTGCAGTGTTGTTGCACGGCTTAATGGGTGTTTGTGCAGGACTATGAATGAATCCATTCATCCACCAAGAAAAATGTTGCACCATCCACACCCCGATACTAAATTCCACCACTTGCCCTATGTAAAATTAGCGCTCTGAGCTTCCTTCTTGCTATTTAGTGCCTTCTCGCATTTACTAGCTGTTTGTTTCCCTCATTAGGATTCAGCACATATATTAAATACACTGAGCTTGCTGGTAAGATCACGTTGACCTTCACACCCATCCACATCATCACACAGATCCTTTCACTAAATATTCTTACTCGAGCACCTATCCCATTATCTGTAGCCAGAAACAGAGATAAACCTTACATTTTAACCTTTATGAAAGCATTAAAGTGATATTTCACCTTAAACAACATCAGCCTTAGTAAGCAGAGCTCCAGATAAAAACATTAACGATAGTGGTCCTGACTGGATCCGCTCCATTTTAATAAGTGTTTTAATACATTGTCGCTGTATCTGCACTTCAAGGAGTTGCTGCATCGAAAATCTTTATTTATTTATTTTTTTTAAACAAAGCGCAGATACAGCGGCAACAATTTTATTCCTCCAGTTAAGGAAATCACTATCATCTGTATTTTTGTCTGGAGCTCTTGCTAGTCAGGCTGTCAAATTACTTTGAAGATCGCATTGAAATGTCAATTACTTCAAAAATTTTGCATTCGAATATTAATGAGCCTATCATTTTATACTGCCACAGATAGAAGCCATTGCTGTGTGTTCTTATCGCATAAACCCCGGAAGGTAAAAGTTGTGTCGCTTTCTTAATTAAATAAAAACATGAGGGGGCAATAATCACAATTTTATCATAAACTTTAATATTGCAGATTGTTTTTATTTATTTACCCACAGTAATGCTTTCCTCTTGTTGATATTTATCTAAATTTTACATTTCTCTTGCTACGCAAGATTACACATAGAAATCTGCCATCTTCAACTCAGTTAGGCCGAATCCCAAAAAAGTGGCTTCCTATTCACTATATATGCTCACTGCATAGGGTATAACAATGGCCTTGTAGAATCTACAAAGGGCACGATATATACCCAATGGATCACCATTTAAGATTTAGCCACAGACAAAGAGCGACTCCAATAAGTGCCTGTTGGACATTCAGTACTTTTTTTTATTTATTCTTTTTTTTTAATTTAATTAGAAAATTGATACACAATTTTTTTTTTTTATGTGAGAATAAAATGTAATAAATGACATTTATTTAGATCCTTTTTCAACATCAAGCGACACAAGAGTCATTCAGCCAAAAAGTTTAGGAAACAAGACTAAAAGTAGAATGGGATATTAAATATTTAAATGTAGAATATCAAATAGAAAATTCAAAGTGTGCTTGAATAGTGATATTTGTTCTGACAGCCCTACTAGCTACTCAGTCTGATGTTTTAGATTAAATAACAGCGTAAGCAAAGACCAGCGAGATGCAGTCTGGATGAAAAGGGCTGATGGGACAGAGGTAGAGCAAAGGGCACATAGGGACACATGGCAGGAACAAAAACAGAAGGACAAATCAATTGGCAACATGGCTCGACACTGAGGAAACCACTTCCCGCCGTTTTCCCTCGCTCTCTTCGGCATAGTGCACACGTCCGGTTTTCCTTTTTTTTCATCTGCATTATTAAAAAAAATACATCCCTCGCTTCGGCTGTGCTGATCGACAACATACTGGTTCCAGCCGTTTCAGTCATAAAAACCAAACAGTGATGACAGAAATACTGTTCTAATCAATTCCATATGAGCGAAAAGCAAACGAAATACATAGTTTACGCTCTCATGCCAGTCCAGATCTGGAGCATCACACACACACACACACACACACACACACCACATCCCTGCTCTACTGACCCTCTACAAAAACACACATGCACACAAACCGGAAACAAAAGAAGCACACTGCATTTCTCGGATCAGATGCATCCGTGTGCTCTAAAACAGGATGCTTGCTCCCAAATGTACAAAAACGAACCACTTCCTCAGCTCTTTTCTCAAACCACCCACTGAATAGTCCCTGCAACACTTCACCAATCAGACAGGGGGCAGCCTGGTCGCACACACAACACACTGTCCGGAGAGTGTCACAATCACACATGGCCCTACATTCCCATCATTAAAGAAAACCGGCAGCTGCACACACGCCTCTGGTCACGCCTCGACGGAAATGACTGGTGAAAAAACCTGTAATGTCGTGGATTGACTCAGGACAGAGACCTGGCTCATATGTGTTGACAATGACACATTTGTCTGCCTGCCTGTTCTTCCCTAATGGTTCCTGACATGAGTTCATGTACACGCTTCCCTAATTATCACCAAAACAGCCACTGCTGACACACACAGGCATATAATATTTTTCAAATTAAGAATTGAGCAAGCAGTAGGGCAATGCAGGATAGACAGTTCTCAGGGGAGGCTGGAGTGCCATGGCTGACAGACAAGAGTGTGTGTGTTTTGACATGGTCGATGGACAGCAATGAGCACATCCGTCTCCACCGTGTGTGAATATGCCCATAGGTGCCATTAAGAGATTACAGCAGACTGAGCTGCAGACTGACAACACAGGTTGGGCTGAAAATGCCACAGAACAAACCGCATCCTGGTAACAGCCTGCCTGAAATATACACCCAAGAAACAAAAGCAGGGTTAAACGGTGCCTGTGCAAAATCTGCTACGAAGCCCACAGCATCCATATCTTCTGGACTGTCAGCAGGCTGACTGTAGGTTAAACAAAGTTCCGAGAAAACACTGAGAAATGCATAGGAAAGAAAACAAAAACACATACCAAACCTATACGCTGGAGTAAATACTCACACATACAATAGAAAGGGGTTTCTTTACAGTAAATATGGCTTTTTTTGTGCACAGTGTCACTCCAGGCTGTAAAAGGCTGTTAAAGGTCAAAGTAAAGACCCCTTAACAATTAAAACTATGTCTAAGAACTATGAATACATCAATAGTCCTGAAAACAACCTCCCAGCTTTAAAATACCCCTGAACGGGTCATTTTAAACCAAGAAAAAAAAGGTAGAATAATAAATACATTGTTAAATATGTTTTTAATGCCCAAGCAATTACAACACAACAACAAAAAACGATCTAGGACCATCTCTACACCTTTACCCACATTAAAAATGCCAGGGTCCATGAATATGCATAACATGCTTATTGAAAACACCCCGTGTCCTTGTGCCATTAAAAATAGCTAGCTGGCTAGTTAACCGCGAGTAAACTAGCTCGCATTTGTCACAGGTAGACACGAGTGGGATTTCCTGTGTCATATTCTCTGCAATTTACTTCTTACAGCAGCCAAACCAAACCAACATTATGCTTAGCATTGCATTAGCTAGCTAGCTAAGCACACAGGTTTTATGTCTAAAGGTTTCTGGCAACCACGTGATCATTCTCTAATAATATGCATATAGGATGTGATGGGCTCAGCGGCCTAAACCTATTTTGTGGCATCAGTTTTTTTTTACAGAAGTACTGAGAAGGTTTAAATGTAAAAAAATGTGAATTACGCAATTTGTTAACAAATTTGACCAAAAGTACCAATTTATGGCTTTGTCCAAAACAGAAGGTAGATGCCTTGCTGCCTATGCTGCCTCACAAGTCAGTGTATTAGAAGGCAGTGCCTCGATAGCTAGGTTTGGAAATAGTATGAAAACGATTTAAGACGCTCTTCGATGCAGCATACGTCACAACGTTGGCAAGATACAGACATATGCTAATGTTTACTTACCCCTAAACTCTGTTATGCGAGATGAAGAAAAAAATTAAATTCTGTAACACCAGCTATTTCTTCAGAAAAAGAAATCTCTAAAGTCGAAAACAATTACAAGTAGCTCAGACAGATTTATTCGACATTCGCTCAGTGACCATAATCGTGAGAAAGTTGTGTGTGTGTGTGTGTGTGTGTGTGTGTGTGTGTGAGCATTGGCACCACAATTGCGTCACAGGTGATTGCCTCAGCTTTGGTGTCTGGACTCGGTTCAACACGCTGGGTGATTTAAACGGGGTGATTTATTGAGACCCTTTGCTAGTGCCGTAACTCTGCGAGGAGGGGACGAGGCTTTTCCTGAGATGGCACAGAGAGCCACTGTATACGACAGGATTGAGAGACAAAGCAAGATTTACTCTCGCACCTCCGCTGAGAAGGAGTGCCAGTCTCTCATCCCTCTTTTTCAGCTTCAGGGCCAAATGACGAAAGGTTTCCTGAACCACAGTTAAGAGGGCGGGGGGGAAGAGGTCATGAGAGAGACAAATTTAGGAGCAGGTCAGGGGATGGGAAAGGACAGCAGAAAGAAGGGGTGGAATGAGCAGAGGCTACACAAACACAGGACAGACAGAAAGTCTGCTCGCTGATCATTGGTGCTACCATTTTCCTTCTGCTGTTGTCGTCACCAGGGCAACCCATCAATTAGACCAACCCATCAATTAGACCCTGGCCTCAGCCACTTGACCCCAAGCTCCCAAAAGGCCTTCCTTAATCGGCACAAAGCATATATGATGCGTCTTCAGAAACGAGCTCGTAACAACGTCCCTTCAACTTCAGACACACGAGACGGGACTTTTCCAGAAGCAGAACAGATCTGATCAATGTGACATGTGAGCCAGGCTTTTTGGCAGTGTGCTCTTAGACATGGCCACACACCCTGTAATGAAAAAAGGACCACCAAGGCGACCTGCGTTAAGTGCCAGAGCAAGATAAACCCCCTAACATGCTCAGGTGGTCCTGCAGGTCTCAAAAAAAACGTTAAGGCGGCACATTTCACTCTTTTCTCACTAATGTACTAAATGATCAGTTGCAGTGCTAACGAGTGCTCCTGAATCAGGTTCGTTAAGGAGCGCTAATCCGTTTTTAACAAGCCACTTCATGGTCCGGACCAGGTGTGGTTGAGGAGCACTAGGTCCTGGAAGGCTTCGGCTCGTTTGAAGTGCCTTAACGTGGAAGGTAGGAGAGCTAACTGTGGAGGGTGTGAAAGAGTGACGGTGTTAACTGGAGAGATGAAGGAAGGAAGGAAGGAGAAAGTACCTTGATGCCATGCACCATCAGCGTCAAAATTAAAAGCATTCAGCCATGGTGTTTACTAAATAAATGGTGACACAGGAGTGTGGGAACTGGAGATCAAAAAAGAGAGGAGAAAAGAAGAGAGAAGAGATTATGAAAGCCTGGGGTCCGGGGGGGGAGAGGAGCATGGGGCCCCACAAACTATAGGATCAACAGCCAACCGCCTAGCAAAGCAAACATCCAGTCATATACACGGCCACACAGGCCTCTAGTCAGAGATGAAGGTCAAAGACGCGTTCACTTTTTTGCTAACCGTATCTGCACACCCCGCATTGGAACAAACACATTCACGCTTCTAATGCATGTTGACGCTATTTTACTCCTTACAGCAATTTAAAAGATTCTTCTCACAGAAGCTCAACTTCACTGATAATGTTGTTTTATGAACTGTACAGATCATGCCAGATTACAAACTGTGCACACTGGCTTTCCCATGTTGCTGTGAAAGGAGACTCAGAGTAGGGAGCCAGAGGCCGGGGAACAAACAGGATGTGGCCGGCCATCCTTTCACACACACTTCAGCCAATTTGCAAATCAGACCCAAGAAAAAAAGAAATGATCCAGTGAACCACTGCTAATCAATTCCCAACTTGCACAACAGCCTGAGACTATAACTAGCTTTCCAGAGCAGAGGAGTTAGCGGCACGGCTCTATTTGAGGGGGGATGCAGAGAGATGCCATGACTCAACTCACTTTTAAACAAATGACAAAAATCATCCCTCTTGTAAAACTAACATTTTCCATTCCCTTTGGATTAATACATGGCCCTTAAATGATTCCATATGTTCATTTCTGATATATTATGTTCCACCCATGAGATTTACTCATCGAGTTGCTTTAGACGTATTGTGCATTATTCACGTCAAACGAGCAGGGGAGCAAAATTTAGTGAAAGTGAAAAAAGGTATGATAACCAGCGTTAACCAGTAAGAGATATCCAGAGTTAATGCGGCAGTAAATCTGAGTTTATAGTATTGGGGGATTGTCTAAATTTTTTATTTAGCCATGTCACATTAATTAGGGTATTACATTATTCGGCTGGCTAATTAACAGTTAACGAGTTTTTCCTTTATAGCTAGATTTTGATTTTTGGTGTCCACCAGGGCAAGATTGGTGGATTTCCCCATCGTTTGACCCCACCATCCCCCTTGACATTAATTTTTTTTATAACAGTTACAGTTCGACCAATGGTTAGCATTAATACAAATCTAGACATGCTTTCACTTTTTATTTGAGTCCGTTTACAAATCGAATTTAAGGGAGGAAACAACCTCTATATCTGCTTTTATTGTTTATACAAACTCCCAGTTCAATGAACTTATGTCCACACATTCGGTCGATGCAGCTTCAGTAAACTTCTCCAGGTCACAGAGGTTGTAAATGCTCCTTAATTGGCCATTATTGATATGTCACATATTTCATTGGTATACCATTAACTATATCAATCACAGCATGCAAGATATCTTTCAGGTCAGCAAAATTTTATATCAAACTGGAACTTGAACTCCTAAAATCAGTGCAGTGTCATTAAAGCCTACTGGGAAATACCAAGAGTAATGGCCTTTAAAAAAAAAAAAGAAAGAAAAGAAAATGACAGGTTGAAAAACAGAAGTCTCCAAGATATAGAGCAAGTGTTAGCATGACGGAAAGCTGAGATGAAAGTGAGTCACAGCTGCAACTGACATCACAGCTGTCTCTTTTGAGTCAGAAGAGAGAGAACAGACTTGCACCATGTTAGGCAAGGCGTAGGGGGCCAAGCACCGAGTTCTTACACACTCCCACACACATAAAATACACAGCCGGAGCTAGAACAATACATCTCTCCGCCACACTCCACAGAGCATAATTACACTGTAACGCCTCTCTGTCATTAACGAGATAGCGCCCCGTCACGCCGGCAGCCGAGCAGCTTTTAGCTAGCCTTAGAAGAGAGTTCTATAGAGTTATACAAGAGGTTGGCCAAGACCTACTCTGATAGAGACCTGAAGAAAGAGCACTATGCAAATCACCCAACCCAACCCTGTCCCCGCCTACAGAGCTCAGTATTCAATTCCAACGCTTGCCCAACAACCCCAACATCCAGACATTCCAAAGGATTTGTTCACACAGCAGGGCAAAACTGATTTAGTTCTTAAATCTACTGACCACTAAATGTGGTTTGTTTATTCAGACTGTAGTCGCAAACTTGCTTAGCTACCAACATGGAATTTTTGGCATGGATTATGCTTTACATAAGGACAATATCAAGTGACAAACATATTCAGCGCAGACAACAAAAACAAATACACCAAATTGTTTGTAAACTAAGGAAATAGACAGGAAGTATCATCAGCAGACTCCGAGAACAAAGCGTAAGTAGAGAGAAGACGCAGGTGAAAACGTAAATTCCATCACATACTGTGTAATGGTACATTCATGGCAAGTGTGAAAGCGTGCATCTTGGTAAAATACCGTTTGAAGGCTGCGACTGTGAATGAGACTCAGCCCGAACATTACCGGTAAAGGTATGCTGATTATGTCCTGGGTTTTGAGTGTAAAAATAGCTTGTAATGAACCAGATACTAAAGTTAACTTCACTCTGCTCTGCAGTGGTGTAACAGGATCAGGGCGGGGCATGCTGGGAGTGAATGCCACAGCACGATGCCATCAGCTTGGTTTTCCGTACCCAAATGAACCTGAACTGAACTGGAATGAGCACAGGGTTTAGGCCATCACTGACTGCGTCTCTAGGGAGCACAACAGAGCTGTCAGGCCATTTTGCCTTGTTTGTGTCCCTCTTCAGAAGCAGCCACACCCTTCTGGCACTGACGTGATACGCTGGCCTCGGCTCTTATCTCTACCACTACTGCCACTGCATATGCACGGTCACTACACTGCAGTGCCACACCGAGCTTTAGTGTGTCGGTCACCCTCTCTGTACTCCCACTGCTGCTTCTACACATATCTGTCTATCTTTGCCCTGCTATCTCATCCAATGCCAAACGTCATACCAGGGTAACTGCCAACACAAGGGCAATGCATACAACAACTTCCAAGGACATTTAACTATTTACCCATTTCTAAATGAGTTGTTTTATATAGTTACAGTTTTTTATTAGGTTCCACAACACTATCGGCCCTTCGTGAGCTTATAAAGAAGCTCCACCCTTAAAACAGTGATGTTTTGGTTTGCAAAAGACAGCCTCAGTCCATGCAGGGCAATGCCACAGTTCCAGGCATGGCATGGACAAGCTTGGGCTCTACATTCTTATAAGGACCCAGAAAACAAAACAGGCACAAGGTGAATAAAAGAACTAGAGCGTGATACTCTCTAGCAGCTGTCCAGTGGCGAGCAGAAAGTTGCAATTGCAGTGCAAACTACAGCACAATAAAATCCCCCAGGACATCGCATTCCATGTCTACTTTAAGAGAAAAGCTGTAGTTGTGTCTTTGTAAAAGTATGCAGTCTGTTTCAGAGCCACTGTAACTGGCCTTGGAAAGCCAGAGGCCAAGACAGCAAAGACTTGTGAGGAATGTGTGTGCGTTTGTGTTTGTGGTAGCAAAGGGGAGGCTTGACTCCAGGTTAGTAAGCTTGCATAAAAACGTCCGAGCCAGTGCTTAAGGGCCAGTGCTTAGTGACAGTGACCACACAGTCATTTAACAACTGAGTGCAAAAGTTTGCACACCGTTACTTGTGGTGTACAAAATGATGAAACCAACAAGGCATTTAA
>JAOUQW010000004.1:18288622-18305640 GCA_028565825.1 Olivaichthys viedmensis
TTCTCCTTTATCATTACATTTTTATCATTTAACTTTTTTAATGACTTTTAAATAACTTTTTCCCAAAATACTTTAAACACCAAACAAAACAAAAAAACAAAGAGCTTTAGGTGTGTGGTTTATATTAGATATATTAGATCTACTACATTATATAAGAGTTTAGTGAATAAAATAATGACTGCTCATAAAATATGACGGGTGATTCCACACTTTTGAATGCTAGTGTGAGAAAAAGTGCTGCCTGAAGCGTTTTTTGTGCTGATCTGAAAAAAGTGGCTAAAACAGCAGGCACATTATAACCATAACAACACTGCTAGTCAGCTAATAATGTCTACAAACAGCAGAAACTGCACTTTGTTCAAATACATAATATACCAAATATACACAGTAACTGTCCAGTTTGGTCCTGCTTCTTTGTGTTTGGCATTGAAATATCGAAATTTAAAATGTCGTAAAGCTCCTTATACTAACTCACGAACACCACTCTACCCTACTTCTTGGTTGTATTTATTTGCTTCCTAATGTGCAACCTGACTGATCAGAAGATAAAAAAACAGTTGATGTCATGGAGCGCTTTTCTGAAAAGCTAATGCCTTAATATAAGATTACATATAAAACATGTCCTGGAAGTTGAGGAAAAAATGCTTAGTGTGAACACAGCCATTTCTTTCTTCTGAACTGCACTACACAGCTTAATGGCTTTTACAAGGAAGGCCTTTTTATAGGCTCTTGTCTTGCTCTTGTGTAATTGTGTGATATTGTACGTGTGATTGTGTATCCTCAGGTTTTTACGAGCAGAGTGAGATTCAGTCCCCACTAAGGCACTCGCGATCTTCTCCCAGTCTGTCCTTCTACACCCACACACCCAGATCAGTGGGTCAGTCTATGCTCCAGTCATTCTCAATGATCCATTCTTTTACACATGATTCTCTCAGTACATCATTGGTAACTCTTGGCCAAGACTACTTTAAATTTACCTGGTATTTTTTAAGGGTCTTTAATTATCATTCTTTTTATCTGTTAGTAGAAATGAAAAAAAAAAAAAAAACCTGGGCTTAACCCTATTAGTCTTTGATCTTGATTACATTATTTTAAAGAATGCAATTTCCTTGTAACCAGATCTTTTAGACGACTGCATATTTTATCAATGTGAGCTCGTGCATTATAATGACGTAAATAGTGATCAGAGTAATAACGGCATGCATTATATAGTGGTATTTATATTTGTATACTGATAAGTGTAGTAGGGCTGCACAATCTATTATTTGTTGATTGTTATCATATTGGCCTTTGCAATACCGATATATCACAGAAGACTTCAATATGCAAATTAAATCTCAAACAAAATATTTAATGCAATCATGTTGATCAATCTCATATGTGAGAGATGAGAGTTTCTGCTGGGTGTTTGCTGAATCACAGTGTTCACATGATACAACATGTGTAAATAATTTTGGTCAAAATAATACAAACGAATTTTTAAATTGTCCCACCAGGGGTTCACCAATGTGTACATACATTGCAAAGCATAGCGCAATTGCAATACGTACTAATATAATTGCAATATCAGGTCCATATTGTGCAGCCTTACAGTGCAGTCATGTCTACATATTAATGCTAAACTTGCTTCCCCTTCCCAGAAGATGCCTACATGCTGGACTGGGAGGGTCAGAGAGACCGAGCCCCTCGTGCTTTTCTGCCACGTTCATTCTCTGCCCCCTACCCCCCTCTAGAGGGCATCGCCGAGGGAACCGAGGAGGAAGAGGATGACGACAATGGAGCTCTGTGGTCAAAAGACCAGGCGTCGAATGAAGAGGATATGAATGGAACTGGCATGGATCCCTTTGTGAAGGTGGATGAGGATGGTGGCCCCAATGGGGTGGTGGATGAGGAACCCACAGAAGAGGACATTCTGCAAGCCATGCGTGTGGAGGCCTATATTCTGGGCCTTCTACGGCGTTGTTCCTTAAACGGCACTCCCAGCGCCACAGAAATCCTCACTTCTACCTCTGATTGCTGGCAAGACCTACATGCTTATCCCCCCAACTATTGTGACCCTCAACCAGAAAATTCAGGGTGGCAGGAATGGGAAACCCTCAATGAGGGGCAGGATGATGAAAAGGTGTTTCAGGAAGGGTACTATCTAGATGCCCAGACTGGCCCATTCTCCCAAGCTTGTGAAGATGCAGGATCCTCCAAAGAGATGGAGCAGTATGAAACTGTGGAGCTACCCACCAGCAGTAGAGAGATAGACACTATAAATTCACATTACCTATGTCCACGTGTTTCTTCACCTTTAACCTCAGAGTCTCCCACACAAGACTGGGCACCTCAGACTCTGGAACTGGCACATCGACGGCTCTTACCCAGAATGTATCAGGAGGAAAGGTGGTCATCAGTTGGGGAGAGGCACGGTAAGACAGCCAGCCAATCTCAATCAGTAGGCAGCTTCCTGTCCCAAGAGTTGGCCACACAACCAGAACATAGATACCACACAGTGGGGTGGGATATGGATGTGCACTATTTCAACGAAGATTATGTGTCCAATCAGCGACTCTGGAGCTCCTCGGCAGACCTCAGTCAAGAAGAGAAGGATACATTGCTCAGAGGGGAGGAACTACTGCTTAGAGATACACATCTACCTTTTCACATCCTTCCACAGTCATGTGCTAAGTACACTGAACAGAACCATCATCTGGGGAATGGGACAAACACCAGACCAACTCGAGGTGATGGATCTGAGACATGCTCTCCAGGGTCCAGCTCAATGTCCAGTGACTCAGATGAAAGTGGGGGCCTTGTCTGGCCTCAGCAACTGCCCCCATGTTTGCCTTCTTTCTCCCAAAATACGCCTACTGCCATGGTCAGGATCAAAGCCTCACATGCACTGAAGAGGAAGATCCTGCGTTTCCGCTCAGGCTCATTAAAGGTCATGACCACAGTCTAGTCCTGGATGTGGCGTGTGAGATCAAGTTGCTTCAATAACTGCAATGGTTCCACAGTGTTTGATCGCGCATGTTGGGAAGTGGAGCCCAGGGACCCAAAGCTAGACTCAATATGTCCAAATTCTGACCAAGCTGAATGTTGTGGAATCAGCTGTACAACTTACCCAGCTCCTTAGTTAAGAGGGGAAAGTGAGAGACTTAAGTACTGTTCTTGTCAGGCTTTTTTACTTATTGCTCATGTATATATCCTATCCTGGGCAGCACGGAGGCGCAGCAGGTAGTGTTGTCGCCACACAGCTCCAAAGTCCGGGGTTCTATCCTGAGCTCTGTTTATTGTTTCGCATGTTCTCCCTGTGTCTGCTTTGGTTTCTTCCGGTTACACCGGTTTCCTCCCACCTCCCAAAAACATGACGGTCGGTGGATTGGGGCCTTGGGCCGTCCAGGGTGTATTCCTGCCTTGCGCCCCTGGGATGAGCTCTTTATTCATTGCGACCCTGACCAGGATAAAGTGACTACTGAAGACGAATGATGATAACCTGTCCTGGAATGGGAATGGCATTAATAGACACCGCACTGCACCGTATTAGAAACTTTGCTCTTGAGTTCACTTACCATGCTCTCAGGCTGCTTAAGACACTGGGCCTCTCTTTGGTGCATATCCAGGATGTAATATGACTTTGTACTACATCAACACACTTGTATTGTAAAATTAAGTCTTACATGATTCAATTTATTCAGCAAGTAAAAACTGCAGAAAATAATTGCCAATTTTTACTGTGTAATGGAATACAGAACAAACAGAGATTTCATTTCTTCTTTAAAGTTCTTTAGACACAGGCTTTAATTTGGTTTTCACCAATACTTTTGCGCATTTCATATCAAGTGCCTGAAGTGGGTGATAGCAGGTAATTAATTAACCACATGCTTTACTTTTGCACCTAGAGCAACAATAAGTGTAGTTTATTCAGAGCGTTGCCTCCCATAACCTACTGCTTTAGAATGTAATTATAATCCATTTGTTATATAACATTACATTGTACAAAGGGTACATTTGATATTGGTGCATTGAAAACTAGTAATATCCATGTGACATCTCTTAGCAAAAAATATCCAATTTGCTTTGCTTGTTGATGAGGTTTTTTTGTGAATCTCACACAAACTTACTGGATTTGTCTTAAATCTAGTAGCCAACCGCAAACCTTTAGATTTACTCATGTGGCTTCTAAGTATGAGCTCTGTGCCACCCAATGTACTGGTGGACTGTGACTTGTCTCTGTCTTGCTATAGCACTGCCAACCCTGATGTTCCTACAGCTGTAAAACTCTGTACAGTAATTAACCTTTGAATTAGCATTGCTGTGAATGCACTCTATTGTAGAGTACTGTACATAATTAAGTGTTGTCTTGCCTGCTGTTGTTATTCCAACATCTTTGGTCTTTGTCATATAGTGTTTTAGAGGCACCTTTTGGAAAAGCTTTCTCGTTCTCCTTTCACTGCATGTTGATAATAAACTTTATACATTAATAACTCTTTTTATTTCACATCCTGCCAGTGATTAGCGTGCAGACTGTCAACTACTTCATACTTGTGTTAGTCTAATTCTTGTATAATTCTGATATACAAAATGATAATTTTCATTATTTTCTGTCCTGGAGTCTTTGTGAGACCATTTACTGTAAAGTCTTCACCTACCTGTCCTAAAGTATGCACATGCAAACTCTACATAGAACATGAAATTGGTGTAGGAATTAGTAAGTAAAAAATATGAGTTCAAACTTTTTCCAATGAAACTCATCTGCCAGGAACTGTTATGATAGATAGACATTATACACTCTTAGAAAACAAAAGGGGTTCCTCAAGGGTTCTTCGGTTGGTAAACAGTTCTAGCGTTCTAAAGAGGTTCTACTTGGAACCTTTTTCTGAAAGGGAAAAACCTCTGCTCTAGGGTTCAACATGGAACCTTTTAAGGATTCCCTCAGAGAGACAAACCAAAGAATCCTTTAGGGTGCTAGATGGAACCTTTTTTTTCTAAGATTGAAGAGTGAGGGATAGCGGGGTAAGTTGTCACACTGTTCATACCTCCAACACCAGAGGTGCTAAATCAGAAACTGAATAGCTGTTTTGTGTGACTTAGTGTTCTGAGGTCAACTTCCTGTTTACATGTGATCAAAGTCATTCTGATATGAGGTGAGCACAATTTTCTTATTTTTCACTTTCAAAAGTAAAAAAATGGCACTTTACATTTTATGTAATAAAACTTTGTTAGGTATGAATGTTCAAAATATTTTTATACTCAGTAGAGGAGGGAGAAGTGTCCTAGAAGTGTTTTTAGATACTTTAGCTGCAGTCCTATGTTAAGCTAGCCTTGAGATATAGTCACCTTTAGCACACATGTCAGTTTGGGGCAAGTTGTCACATGTGTGTGTCTACTAACACACTAGATTCACACGCTGTATCTACACACACAACTTCATGCAGTGATATGAATGTAGTGTGTTATGAATTGCTTTGTGGCAACAAGGATAGTAGGTGGGTGTGATAAGCCTGTAATTGTAATAGTAATGAGGAATTTTGTTTTGAAGGAAGAAAAAAAGCAAGAAGGTAGTTAAAAAAGAAAATTCATAGAATAGTGTTGATCATAAGTGCTTTTGCCTCGTCTGTGGAGCCATTTTCAAACAGCCACCCAAAAGAGATTTGCGTGCAGTGTGTAAAAATGCAATGAATGGGCTCATGATGCCTGTACCCAAGGCCAGGCAATTTATGTGTCTGTGATTCTGACTCTGAAGAGTTTGATTAGTCAGCTATATAGTAGACTACAACTGTTTTACCACATACCACTGTCTTCCACTGGGATATTGTTGATGGGGAGTGACTTTCTACTGTTGTTCATCACAGATATTATTAATAGGGGATGGGGGTAGGGTAAGGGATGATCTGCAGTTTTTTGTCAGGGAGACTGTTGATTGTAAGATTAAGTTGGATTTGGTTTTGAATTTGAAATGAATAATAAAAATAATAAAAAAACACAATGACTTGGTTGTGTTCTTATTTGTTGAACCCCCCCCCGTGACAACTTGCTGAAATAAGATATTAAGATGTAATTAATACAAACTATGTGACTGAGACTTCATTCTTTCATTTGGTTTTACATTTATTTAATTGTGATGTATTGCGCCCAAGAAATGTAAGAAACTGTCAAAAGTGTAACAATATGCCCCGCTCTCCCCTACTTGTCAGATTACTATTCAATCCAAAAAAATTAAAACCTTGTAAACTATGACGATGCTTTGGAAGTGCCCTATACTGACATATATCATGTTCACATACTGTAGCGTGAGGGGATTTTTTTTTTAAAGTTCATATAGAATAGGGAAAAAGTAGAGAGAGTATGTAATAAAATAAAAAAAACATAAAATGATCAGAAATCAATATGCATCAATCACAAGATTTCCGCATATATAGAGAATATTTTCCTAGTTTTGCTTTTAAACATTGCAACTCAGCGGCCAGAAGATTATACTGTTAATACATTATATTAGTTTATTACTGACTGAATTATTATTACATTATTCATTTTAGGATTCTGACTGGCATATCTCCAAAACAGCCCCAACCTAGACAGTTATTAGAAACCATCATTGCCTCTCTCCGTCTTTTCTGTCTAGTCTTAGTTAGTAATTGAGGATGCATGAAGCCCTCACTGATTAATAATTGTTTCAGTAGAGTTTGGATGGTCTGTTGACTTTGAATATTAACCACTCAGACTAGAAAAGCTCAATCCCTTTGTGTGCTGATGCTTTGCAATCTGAGCAAGTTCAAAGTAAAGCCTGTCTGAAGTCATATGGCAGGATTTAATGCTCCCAGAAGCGTATTCTTTGGAATCGCACTAGAACACTTCTTTAATATGTAACCATCCCTGCAATAATGTACATTCTGCACTGGAAGCTCATGGGATACTGAGGGCGTAACAGTCCAGGTTGTGCATTGTGGAATATTCATGACTTGCTTGCTAAACTCCCAAGCCTCTTATAAAATACCTGAGGTGGTGCAATCATCTAACAGATGGTTTATTAGGAATGCAAGCCTGCTGACAGATGCACAGAATCGTGAATGAAACTTCTGACATGAGAAGTAGGAAAAAATGAAATGATATCCATGTCAGTGAGCTGGGACCGAGCGTGAATTGTTTGGCTTGACCAAGGGCTGTGATTGTATAACATTTTCACAGTATCCTAACTGTACAACCCAATATTAAAGTTTTTTCCATACAGCACAGTATAAGCACTCACTTCCAACCCCTTTAATCTAAATAAATAAAATAAATAAATAAATAATTTAGGGTTCACTTGTCCCCTAATTGAGTAACTGACTGACTCCCTTCTTCACAGTTAATCATAGTTAAACAGATGGGCTACATTCCAAGCATGATGATTTTTTTGTGTTTTGGGACATTTTGCAATGTTTGCTAACTAGCTTTGTTTGATGTGTTGATGTTCTCTAACATTAGCCCACTCAGAAATTTTCTTTGTAGTTACTAGCCAGTTTGGGAATAAACATTTACAGCTAGCTGGCTTGCTAATATTGTGGGTTGTTTGTGAACTCATACTAATTTAAGATGTTTCTTGTTTCAAAGAAAATCTGAAACTCTCTTTTCCCAGTCTGAAAGTCATGAACACATTTATTTTCATTCTTCATAAAGAAGACTAAGCTAACAGATTTCTTAGTAGTAAGATATGGAAAGCTCGACAAAGTTTTAAATTAATGTCAATATGCCACATGCTATTAATATGTTAGCTAGCTAGCTACTAGCCAGTAAGCCAGTTTTAGTAAATTAGCGGATACCGGCGACAAGTTTTTTAACCCGTAAATACAGTTCCTTCGTTCATTATTGTAGTTCATTCTCCAAAGAATATTTTCTGTTTTGAACATTACTGCAACTGAGCCAGTGCTGCTAACTGCTAGGCTAATGTTAGAAAAAAGTGTAGCCAAATTTTGATAATGTTCAGATACATTAAACATCACCGATATTTCAGAGATTGAGTTACCATACGTCATTAGAATTTACAGAATTTCATGCACAATGCAAACAATAAAACGGCAGCAACAAGGGCTAAATATTTGCAGCATATTTTAAAGGACATGAACAACTAGAAAGAACCTTTGTGTCGTCTTCGTCCATACCAGTATAGCATAAATGCTATACCATGCTAATGTACCATTACACGTCTCTCTTGAGCCCGGTCACTGAGCAAAAAAACTAAACAATTCCAGTCTAATCCTTTATAACATTAAGCAAAATGTAATATGTCCTTTTATGCAATATTCCCAACTTAATAACAATGTAAAAAGGCCCATTCTCCCTGATGAAAAAAGACAAAGTTAATTGGCTCCTGATCAAACCTCCTGAATAAGTTTAGATCGTTTGGACACAGTGGCATTTTGAGATTTCTAGCCATAAATCCTTTAAGAGAAAAAATGTTTGTTGCTCTGATTCAGTGAGCTACCTGGCAGGAATGTGTCCAAAGCACTTGAATGCTACGTTCCTGCTTACATTTCACACTCATATGGTAGCACAGATTGGTATGAAATGTTAAAACAGCAGTGTGACATTCAAAAGATTGTGTTGCAATGCCAATTTCTAAAGGTATGTGCTGGTATGAGGCACGGTTCTACTAACTTCAAAAGAGAAGCCAAAAAGCCTACTTAGTTTTGTAGGATGCACATCTACCTTCAGACCATAGAGTGGCTGGGATCACCAGAAGAAGTCACATGATACAATTAAAGGAATAGTTCAGTGAATTTAAGCCATTTCCCACTTACCCCAAATGTAGTTCATCAGCCAGGACATGCTTGGTGTCCGATGTTTGCTTCTTTAGTTTTGCACTGGAGCTACAAGTAATGGAAGTTCCCAGTCTTGCCAGTGTGGTTTAGGACACAATATGACTTTGTCAGACTTGGGTCGGGTTGGATGCAAGTGCAGGTTTATTGATAAACACATGGCAGCCAAATCACAAATGTTAGGCAAACTCAGAACGGTAATCAGGCAGTGGGTCAGGTGATCGGCAAACAGGATAACACAGGCAGAGACAGAAATAACCAACGGGAAATAAAACAGAGTTGTAACCAGGATATCACTTAGAGAATATTGCCCAGTATTTCTGAAAGTGTGTGCAATCAGAAGTCTGGTGAATGAGAACGAGGAAGCAGGTCATGTGATAGATCATGGGCGTCGGCAGTGAGCTGGGGATTCTGGGAGTTGAAGGGTGTTCTGCGCATATTCTGCCCAGGGTAGGAGGCAGGGCCAATCCTCCTGATTTTCGGCGCAGAACATTCTCAGATTGGCCCTCTCTACTTGTCTGTTGGACTGCGGGTGATAGCTTGACATGAGACTGACAGAGTTTCTCCATGAAAGCTTTCCAGACATGAGACGTGAATTGAGGATCTCGGTCCGGTACCATGTCCTCCGGGATACCAAAATATCTAAACACATCCAGATCACAACACAGATGAAGCAGGACTCGGGAAGGATCGTTTCAGGGGTTTCCTCTCAAGGAGGTGCTGGATAGAGGCACAAGAGAACGTCAGCCTTGGTGTTCTTGGAGCCGGATCGGTATGTTATGGTAAACTCAAATCTAGAAAAGAACAGGGCCCATTGGGCTTGTCTGAGACATTTAGCACCTTTGAGATATTCAAGGTTTCGGTTTATACTAAAAAAGGGTGTTCTGCACCCTCCAGCCAGTGTCACCACTCTTCCAGGGCCATCTTTACCACCAGGAGTTCTCGGTTTCCTATGTCATAGTTGCGTTCTGCTGGTGACAATTTCTTTGAGTTGAACGCCACAGGGTATAGTTTGGGTGGATCTCCTTGGTGTTGTGAGAGAATGGAGGTTGAAGCAACAGTTAATGCAGGGTAGTGAAGGCATTCACGGTGACATTGGTCTGACCAGAAAAAAATAAAATAAAAATCTCCTTAACCCGAGTTTTGAGGGTTATGGGTTATGAGGGTTATGGCCATGGCAACCCCGATACGATGGGGTACTTGGGTGATGTGGTTATAAACAGGGAGATCCTCTCTTTGTGGAGTGCACTGGTTTCTAATCAAGGAGTGGAGTACAATGTGTGATGAGCCACTTTCCAACTGGCTGACCATCCAGAGCCTGAACTTGCATGGGTGAGGCTAATTGTTCCTGGCTTCTGCCAGTTTCTGATCGATGAAGATGCCAGCGGCCCTAGTGTTGACCAGCACTGAAAAAGACAGAACGGGTGTCTGAATGTTGCAGAATCACTTTTAAGACAAATGAAGTGGGTGAGATAATTCAGGGTGAACTCGCTACAGTGGAGCGGGCTGGAATCTCCACACGCCTTTTCCTCTGAGGAGTTTGAATTTTGACTGGAGGAGTGGGACAATGGGTGATGACATGACTAGGTTCACCACAGTAGAAACACACACACGTAGTTCTCGACGGCATGCTCATTCGCTGCACTGGAGACGGGTGTTCCCGATTTGCATGGGTTCAGGGGTTGGGTTTTCAATGAGATGGAACTGGTCTGAGAGCGTTGTAACCTCTCTTCTTTCCCTAAGAAGCTTGTTGAAGCGACTGGCCAGGTCAATGAGTGAATCCAATGTGGAGTGGCTGTCGCTACAAGTGAGTTCAGTGAGCATGTCCTTTCTAAGCCCTTGTCGGAAAGCTGTGATGAGAGAAGCCTCATTCCATTCACTTCCTGCCGCCAGGGTTCTGTACTCCAGGGTGTACTCTACCACAGTGCGGGACCCCTGTTTCAGGGAGATGAGACGTTCTCCAGCCTCCTTGCCCTCAGGAAAGTGATCAAACATTCTTGAACAGGTCCAAAAATTGGTCATAGGACTGAATAGCTTCTCCTCTGTTATTCCAAACCGCTGTTAGTTGCTACCTGATCCAGGGTGGCGTTAATGGATGCTAGCTGCTGTTGTTGCTCCCCTACAACTCTTCCCTGGACTGACAGAGCCTGACGGAGCTTGGTGAAACTCACTGCATTCATGGGTCGGCAAAGTCTTCTGTCAGACTTGGGTCAGGTTGGATGCAAGTGCAGGTTTATTGATAAACACAGGGCAGACAAATCACAGGGGTTAGGCAAACTCAGAATGGTAATCAGGCAGTAGGTCAGGCGATTGGCAAACAGGATAACACAGGCAGAGTCGTAACCAGGATGTCGCTTAGAGAATTTTGCTCAGTAACATCACAGGGGTTAACCAAGAGCGAGACTTCACAATGAGTGTCTGACAGTCCGGGTTATTTATGGAAGCGAGTGTAATGGGAAACAGGTGTGTGCAATCAGAAGTCCGGTGAATGAGAACAAGGAAGCGGGTCATGTGATGGCTCATCTGAGTCAGCAGTGAGCTGAGGATTCTGGGAGTTGAAGTTCGTGTTAGCGAGCAGAGACATGACAGACTTACTGTAATCTATAAAACTGAACAAAACCTCACAGTGTAGCTGACTGCTGTGGCGTTATGGAAGCAGTCATCTTGGACGACTGGAAATATTTTTTTCCTTAGTCCAATTTGGTATCATTCCATGCAAAATGACACGAGACTGGGTTGTGTGAATTCACAGTCACACAGTAGGGCTAACACAGCCTCTCAAAGTTTGAAGTCAGAACTGTTCCAGAAGGCTGGGTGTTATATAATTCCAAAACTTAAGACATAAACTTCAGAAATACAAACATGTCTTGCCTGATTAACTACATTTGGGAAAAGTGGACAATTGTGTAAATGATATTTTTTGCTGAATTATTATTAAGTCCTATAACAACATTATATGGTGTTATTATGAAATAATTTATAAGCTTGTGATAACTACAGTGTTTGCATGAAAACTACAAGCTTTGTAAAACACTTCACACAATCACAAGCTTTATGAAACACTTCAGTTGATCTTTTGTGACACTATTATCCCTTATATTGTGAACTCGCTTCTTACACCTCCTTATAGTAAACTTAGTTAATTGCCAAGCCCTTTAAAATACAATGCAAACATACAGCTGTTAAAGGAGCTGACAGTGATACAAGTGCTGCAAGACTCAATTTCCACCAACTGACCAGAATCAAGTCTAATCTTACAAGCCACAGAAGACTAACTTGCAATATAGTTACAATACATGTAACTGTGAGCAACAGGTTGTCATCAATCACATTAACAGGTAACAGTACAACAAAAGAGGACACATCTAGATAGGCATAAACACAAACGCACACAAACACACACTCAGAAGAGTGCTAAGGGTGTTTCTCGAGGAGTGAGCAGGCCCAGATTCATTGAACTCTGGTTGTGTTTGGCATTAAAGGTGATTTGCAAGAAGCGTGAAGGTAGATCAAATAAGTGGATCCTGCATGCTAATCAATGCTGTCTTCAGGAAATCGGCTCAGAGGACTCATGCTAAAAAGAAGCAGGCATTGCTGACAGCATGACAGCAGCTCCCCTAATGGGCCCAAGCATTCCCCTCTTCAGCATTATTAGATGGTGTAAAAGCAGGCTCATTATGTATTCAGCAAAGGTCAGACCGAATGAACAAACAAGATGTAATGGCTGCATGGCTGTGCAATGTTATTTTGGGGGAGTTGCCCATGAAGTTTCATGGAAGCAGTGCTCTTTATCTGCTGTCTGGATTTATATTATGAAACTATGATATAATTTTGGATGATACGATGCCAAGTAGTGACATAAAGCTTTATGCAAATGTGATGGAACAGCTGTCCTGGCTGTAATAATGTGTCCATCGATTGTGGCTGGATGCAGCTTGCTTGTGTCATTTCATTAGGTCAATGTTTTAACTCCAAGCCAAAGTTATTTACCTAAGCATGCTTCCAATTTCCACTGTTTTTGTTTTTGTCTGTTTCATTTATCCACATCATGTTTTTTTTTTTTACTAAAGCAGCATATAGGGCTTAGACTGGAATAAAGTGTCAGGGATTCTTTCCTTCCAGCAAAATCTTGGACGATCTTGAAATCATAATTAAAAAGAGAATTTGGTTTCCTAATTAGATGAAGATAAAAAAAAAAATCAGCATTTCTTCAACATCTCAAGTCCCCAAACATAGAATAAAAAGTATAATAAAAAGTTTTATAAATTTTAATAAAGCAGTGATGGCAAAGTTTAAGCCCTATGGACCATTGGAGGCATTGCAAAAGGTTACCAGAAAGAAAATTAAATGTAAGGGCAATAGCAGAATTAAAGTAGGCCTACATTAAGTCATCTCGGAAAGTCTCTCTCTATTTTTGACCTTTATGCAATTTATATTAAAATTAGACAAAAAGTATAGTAGCTTCCAATATACTGCCCTATGGTAAAACCTATGATCAATCCACTTAATATAATAAATATTAACTATTGCAACTAAGTGCTATGTAATTGGGTAATTTCTAATAAACAAAGATGATGCACAGACAGATGATGCCCAAATTGTCTGTGCACAGACATTTTGAGGGGCAGGCGCTCAAAGAGAAAAAAAAGGGCACATCGACATAATGTAACACCCTGCCTGTTAGATGTTGGCAACAATGCCATACAATGCCATTAGCCCCTGGCTGTTCAAACATTTGGATTTAAGACTGATTTAATGTATTTATAATTTGTATATTATTAAAGCACACAATAAAGCACTGATTATTTTAGGTAACAGTGATTATGTTTGTTTAACTACTCTTTCTCGCAATAAAACACTTTTCATTTTTGATTGACAACTACGGTTTAAGCATATGGTTAATATGATACATGACATGAAAATAACATAACACACTATCATGTCTAAAAGTATACATTTTGAGCTTGTAAGAAACTATCCTACACTTTCTCTCTCTCTCTCTCACTCTCTCTCTCTCACTCCTCTCACTTACTTACACAGCACCTAAATCTAAGTACCTGACTGAGTGATGACTGAAGAGGGAGCTGAACTGATGGTCACCTCAAGGATGGGATAGGGCACGCTGTCCTGTCCTGTCCTGTCCTGTCAGAAATGAGACCATGAATAAGTTATGTTTAAGAACATTTAAATAGGATGAATTATCAGAGGATTAATTTTCTATTCGTGCTATAAGCTGTGCTATTGCTATCATTCCAACATCCCTGCTGAAAAATCCAGCTTGGTCTGACCAGCTACCAGTTGCCAAAACACAGGTCAAGCTGGTTAAGCTGGTAGATGGAAACAGTTTATGAATTACCGCTACTAATGAAAAATAAATTCCCAGCTGGCTAAGCTGGTCTACCAGTTTAACCAGCTCAGCCTGTGTTCTGGCAGCTGGTAGCTGGTCAGACCAAGCTGGATTTTTCAGCAGGGACAAGCATAGTTAAATATAGTTTGAACTAGCTAGCTAGCAGCACATTTTCATATCAAACACTCGACAAGTCCAGGTCAAGTTCCAACACACGCTGATCAATACTCTATTATTTATTGCTACTAACTGTTGTTTATTGAGTAACACAGCATACAAAAAAGTTATGTATTTGACGCGAAGTGGATGCAAGCGTTGCGCAACCACGACCTATTTAAACCGACGACACTCACAAATGATTGTCTCTTGCGGCTCACTTCAGGAGCAGACGCAACCAAATGAACAGGAGATGGGGGGCTGTATTTGCATGAGCAGAGAGGCCTCTTTTTAAAATTAGTTACCGTGTCTGATCTTTTTCTGATTGGGACAGGCAAAAATGGCACAACAATACACACACACACACACATAATGTATTTATACTTTTTTAAAGCAAGCAAAAAGGAGTGCACTTTGTGACTGGGTGTCACTTTGTGACAAAGGGGCAGGGGCTCAAGCCCCACCTGAACCCCCCTCTGCATGTCCCTGAGATGATGTCCAAAGTTAGACGACTAGGGGTGTCCCAGTTGGTGATGGACGCACAAATCACTTCTTCTTGAACGACTCTCTTAACTAGCTTGGGTGAAACAATTTGCAAGCACAAATGTATCGGATGTTCACTAAAATGTCCTCTATTTTATATTATTCACAATTAAACTGGATTGTTGTTCTATACACAAGTTGTTATATAAACAAAGTAACTATATGAAACTGTGAATGTTGGTCACTAAAGAAGTGGAAATGCAGTCTACACAATATGTTTTTTTTATATATATATATATATTCTGAGTGGTAAATCAAACAAGAACAAAACGTTCGAGTCATTTAAACGGACAGAAAGAATCGATTCAGTGAAGTGAGTCGGATGCCCGTGATTAGTTCCAGTCGTGTGCTGTCGTCACTCGGTGATGCACAGCCTCGCCTGGCGCCTCCATGCCTCTCAGGATGCTTTCAGCTTCTTATCTCAGAAACGAGCCTTTTTCACAGGGCAGATGATGGGGACAATAATCAAATATTTAACTAATAATCAAATATTTAACTAATAATCAAATATTGATTATTGTCATTTTAAGAATGACCTTCCTTGCATGTAAGAATGAATGAGATGTGATTCTCTCCTCCAGAAATAAACCATTAGATTTAAGCACTAATGGATATTATCACTCGGCCTATCAATTTCGTTTTGTATCACCTCACTTTTTGTGCACACTCCCATTTGAACTTCTCAAATGGCAAGCGGTAGCCTATTTAAAACGTATTTATTAGAAGAAAGAAGAAGAAAAAAAAGCGTGATTTGCATTGCAAATGGACTACTGTCACCCCCCCCCCAAAAAAAAAAGATGCTTCTGGTTTTGGCTTTTTGAGGACTCGCAGTCTGTCCTGTCTGTCTGGAGCGACTTCTCCGCCTTTTCCATCGCTCTCCCTCCTCCCTCCCCCTTTTCCTGAGCAGCAGCATCCCACACATTGGTGCCGCAACTCTATCCAGCACCGCTCATACCCTTCTTTAAAAAAAAAAAAAAAGGCAAACAAACAAACAAACAAAAAAGGAAAGAAAGGGATAGGGGAAGCAAAACGAGGCAAGCAATGCAATCTTTTGATCATGCATCATTGCGCGTGAGAGCGAAGCAGGATGAATTTGATCTCCCCCGCGCTCTTGGCGTACTTCTCCTACCTGGGATTGTACCAGGTGATGTTCCAGTGGCTGATAGCGCCGGGCCACTCGCACCCTCAGCCGTGCCGCGTGCTCGCCCAGGTCGGTCACACCGTGCGCCTCGGCGTGCTCCTGCCTTCCCGCCGGCCGCTGCGGGTTCGAGCCGCCCTGGACCGAGCGCTCGGCGCAATATCCGAGAGCGGAAGCCACTTCCTGCCCTACAACCTGAGCCTGGACGTGGTGGCGCGCGAGCCGGCCGACGGCGACCCCGAGTCGCTGTTCCGGTGCGTGTGCCAGTCCATAGTGGTGCAGGGGGTCTCGGCGGTGCTCGCCTTCCCCCAGAGCCAGGACGAACTCGTGCAGGTGGAATTTATGTCGTCGTTTTTGGAAATCCCCTTCGTGAGCATAATCGAGCACGGAGAGCCGCTCAAAACTGAGGTAAAGTGTCTTATGCGTTAATATTCAGAGCCGCGTTTGAGCTCCTCTTGGTTTTGGAGACCGAAAATGCGCAACGAGGAAGCGGGCGCGTTCTGTGCGCACGCGGAATTAAGAGCTTCGTGGTTTAAATAACGTCTTCAGCACTGAATGACCTCTTGCCGTGTGAATTTGTGTCCAGGTAAATAAAGTCTAGGTGCTTATTTAACACTGGGCATGTCGCTGGGTTTGCGCGCCAGACGTATCCAACTGTTGCCCAGGCGCGCGCGTTTCCAAATGTTCCACCTCCGAAAACAGGGCTGTAAATCCGCGATTTAATGAGATTACCCTTTACATACCGTGAGCTGTCCAGTTGAGACATCTTCACTAGACTTCTATACTGATCGAACGCATTGACAGGCTGCCAATAATTATTTAGAGGGATTTGTCAACCATCAATAGGGGTGTGTGGTTATCTGTCATCGAGTTGTTATTTAGGACAAAAACACATTTTCAAAAAATGATAGATATGTGTCATTATTAAAAAATACTATATAAAAGGGGCAGTGGTGGCTCAGTGTTTAGGGCAGTGGGTTACTGATCAGAAGGTCGTGGGTTCAAGCCTCAGCTCCGCCAAGCTGCCACTGTTGGGCCCTTGAGCAAGGCC
>JAOUQW010000004.1:18314212-18328706 GCA_028565825.1 Olivaichthys viedmensis
TGGTGGAGCTGAGGCTTGAACCCACAACCTTCTGATCAGTAGCCCAGTGCCCTAACCACTGAGCCACCACTGCCCCGATATTAGTTAGCTATGTTGATGCAGCACAGTCAGAGGTGAGTAGAGTAACAAGTTACTCAAGTAAAACTAACAAAAAATATTAAGTAGAAGTAAATGTGGTCATCCAAATAAGTACATGAATTAGGAGTAAGAAAGTATCTAATAAAACAACTACCTAGTTAGTGCATTACTTGGTACACAGAATCAGATTTAAATTACTTGTTACACAGGATCAGAGCAAGCGGTGATGATGAAAATGAGATTCAAGGTAAATAAATGAAAAATGCATAGCATTCTCTTTGCCACAGACACAGCAAACTTGATCAGTAGCGTTACACTGTGGATTCGTATTGCATAAACCATTGAAGGGGGGAAATGTAAAAATAAAAAAATCACAGAGAGGCAATATCATAACTTTATCACTACATTCTTAAGAAGCATAGAGCGCTTTACAGTGATTGACAGTGTAAACTGACGGGTGAATGGGAATGAAAAAATCAGTAGTTTATTAAAAGTAGTTTCAGTAGTTCAGTAGTTTATAAAAAAGAATGTAGAAATACAGTTTTCTCTGAATTTGACTACCCTGCTTTAAGAATCATAGTATATTGGACACACTGCACCTAGAATTTGTTTTTTGTGACATTATTGTCTAAATCTTTGTAGTTTAGCATTAGCTGTATAATCATTTCATGTTTCTTTATCCTAGTATACAATTATACTTGTAAATCATTACAACCCTAGTGACATCACTGCTACTTGATTTCTTCTCTGTTTCACAGAACCGATTCCACCTGCAGATGATGACACGGATCCCTGCGTCGGACCTGGCCGAGCTGCTGTTAACCGTGCTGCAGCGGAGCGGCTGGCATGAAGGCATGGCTATACTCTGCCAGGGCTGGGAGGAAGCCGGTCTTCTCGACCTCCTAAAGCTGCATGGCCATACGGGCAGGGGCAATTCTCGTTGGCACCTCCACGCTGCCCTCAACCTCTCGGGTAGTGCAGTAGACCAAAAGGGCATATCGGATTTCCTGGAGCAGCACTTCAGTCCGGACCAGCATCCTCCAGCCTCAGTGCTGCTCCTTGGGTCCGATCCACAGTGCGCCTCCGCTGTGCTGCACAGTGCCCATGACCTGGGCCTTACCTTGCCTACTGTACACTGGATTATGGGATACCCATTAAGCCCGGATGCCTTGCAGTCGATAGGCTTGCCGCTGGGGCTGCTAGCCTATGGAGAGGTAGACCGCAAGCCACTGGACTTCTACATTCGTGACACTTTACAGCTAGTTAGCCGAGCAGTTGCTGCTGCCACACTCGTACGGCCAGATCTGGCCCTCATCCAGAACATGGTGAATTGTTTTGATAAACCTAATAAACATGAACTGCCTTCATCTGGACAGTACATTGCCAGGTAAATACCTTTACTCTCTGGCAAAGGATCTGTTGAATTAAGGTCATTTGCTGTCACTTGGAGATATGGTTTTCAGCTATTCAGGTCATTTCCAGGTCATGTCTAGTAATAAGAAGTCAAGGAGTCAGTATAAATCCGCAGTTCAGATTCAAATGCAGAGAAATTTCCCACTATTCAGTAGTAATGAAGCCCCTTGGATGAGTGCCAAAATGCCCAGTTGCTACTACTAGACACTTACTACTACTAGATACTTTGTCAAGGTCTACCCATTAACCAAATGAAATGCTTAAAGAATGTTGCTCTCGCCTGAGATACTAGTTCTGAAGTTACCGTAAGGCTGGCATACACCTTTCATACACACATTGGCCCATTATTTGTCTTTGCAGAACAAAAGTTGTCTTATATGGCACACTATGCACTACATACTATATACTACCCTGATTTTTGGTAGTCTCAAATCAAACACTAACATTTTGCACTAAACGGAAATGTCAAATTAGTGTGCGGAACCTCACTTCGAATTTTAAAACCCAAAATGTCCGGTCTAACTTTTTTACTTGGTATAGCACTGTTCTTGCTGGGTGCTTCGGCCATTAAACAAAAAACAATCCGCGGCAGCCTCTGATGGCTCTGCCTCTTCTGCTACATAGAGCAGATTGCAACCACTGAGTGAAAAAAGTGTTCAATGGTCCACACTTGTTTTTGTTCTGTTTTAATACATCATCCAGGTATTGATAGTGCACTACATCTCACTGAGTTTCTTAGTGTAAACACACGACTTGCACTAGAGCAACGTAAAGTATGACATTTGAGACACAGCTATACTCTAAGGCCCTGATTTACTAAGATCCCAAATAACGGGTTCTAATTTTCGTGTGCAATAGGATGAATTGCGCTCGCAGTTAGTGGGCTTGTTGCGGGTGATTTACAAATAATAATTATGTGAATGACGTCAAATGCAAATTAGGGGTAGAAAATATGTAAATTACTTTTTGCGTGTGTTAGTTGATCTTGATATTCACGGCGAGTTCAAATCTCTAAGAGACTCCCGGAAGAGTAAACTGAAACTATTAAATGCGTCCAAAATACAATATGAAGGTAAAATAAAAGCGTGTAGACATGAATGTGCATTTTGTTAATAAGGTATACTGTATGTGAATGAAAACCTTTTCAAAGGCTCTCTTTAAATGCTGTCGGCATCGGAGGTGTGAACTTGCGGTGAATATCAATTTGAAACCAACTTTATCAATAATAAATCATAATTTTGAGAAAATTCTGGTTGTTTTGACACACCAAGGTGTAATTTAGATATGCCTTCTCATTATTAAGACTTAGTAAATGGTATAATTTTGTCTTCAACCGTCGGAAACCGGTTTCCGCAAATTTAATACTTTAAGCCATTAGGTCGTACTAATTTGCAGACTTTCAGGCAAAATGTATCGATTTGCATAGATACCGCCCTGTATTTTGCACCTTTAGGTAGAAACGCCTGAAATTGCATATTCATTAAGGCAAATGCGCAAAACAGACAACAAGTGCAATTTTGGTCATGTGAAAGACGCAATCCCCCATGTGAGTAAATCAGACCCTGTGAGTAAATCAGCTTGCACATTTTTTGCGGGCTTTATCCAGGGCCTAGAAGTTTACACACCAATAAACTTGGATGGATTAATCAATTTACATAGGTCCACAGGTTTTATTCATACTTTACTAAGCCCAAATTAACAGAACATTTTTTAACTATTAAACATTTGGAAAAATATTGAATCTCTCATATTAGAAAAGGGGTCTGAAAATAAGCTTTGTGAATTCCCAGAGAGTTGCCTATTATTTAAGGAAAGTAGTAAAACCACTGGCATTTATCCTGGAGGGCAAGTGGGATTCGCAAAATCAACTGTCTGATTCACAGTCTAGCAACCCAAAGTATTGAAAATAAATGGCCTGGTGAAATTCAAGCTATATGCTGTGATTGTTTAAAATTTTAGCTTTTAAAAATATATATTAATTGCATCATTGTTATATAACCATTGACTTCAAGTTATGCCGAGTGAAACTGCTTGTCTAGCAGCTGGAATGCAAACGTGTTTTGAAGCTTTAAACTGTATTCATGAGTTTCACTCAAATACCTTCCCACAAGGCAGGGATCACTCTTATCAAACAAGCCCACTGCTCCGTGTGGATTAGCGAGGTTTCACTCTTTTTCTCAAACCCTCCCTACAAATACAAGCAGGACCACTCTGCACTGTGCCCATGCAGAGAATTCTGCCGCTCAGCACAACAGGATAAAATCTGTCGAATAGACCCAAACACAATGTCAAACAATTGAGAGGGACAACACTTCAGTTCAAGGGAGACAGATCAATAGCTCTCAGTAGTGCTTAAGCCAGTTACATTGTCATAAACAGGTATTGTTTTCTGATTCGATCACCCTTCAAAACAGATTGGTATTATCGTACAGACAGCTTCACCGAATGTTAATAACATTATTCACCCCATACGTGACATTTAAATGTTGTCATTTGAAAATGTTATTTCTTCTAATCAATATTGAAGGGTGTACAATAACTCATTAGTTTATGATGTACTCCTGAGGTTGTGAAATGACCAGTGGGAAATTAGCATTCAATTCATTGGTCCTCCCAGTGCACTATTTGTCCTGGCAGCGAAATGAATGTAAGCCGGTTTTAAGTATTTAAAACCTGCCATCCTAACAAGGAGGAACCATAGTCTGTAAATGCAGTGTCATTCGGCCCATGGTCAGTGGGAGGGGCCACAACAGCCTTGTGTCTCTCGCAGGCAAAATTAATGACAAAAAGGCTTCAGGCCAAATTGCATTTTCCGATATTTTTTCTTCCTTTAACTTTTTATGAAGCAGCTCAGCACTGGAAACAAGCCACGTCTTTTATTAATGGCTGAAGATGTTCATTTCCAAGACCATGTCAGAGGCTAATCTGGCCTATAGAAGCATTGCCTCGTGTTAAGTGACCCGAGCTCCTCCCCGTATCTTCAGCCCAGCCAGACAAGCAGCTCTAATTTATTGAGGGAGATGGGGTTTCACAACCAAATATACTCTCCCGTGAAAGCAGCTCCTATAGTTTACAGTGTGAAGGCAGCCAGATTATGTCAATTATCCAGATAGGCAATACCTTTCTCCAGGCCTTCTCTCTCTGCAGCTGTATTATTTATTGGCTTAACATTCCTGTCACTGATGAGGGTTATCTACCTTCCTGGAAGCGTAGGGTAATGATGAACACACCTGACTGTAAACTCTTTGTCTTTACTGATGTGGAAGATCAGTATATTTTGGTCAGCATTTTTGGCCAAGTTCTGATCTCAGTCCTCTCATCCTCAGGTTCCTCTCAAACACATCCTTCATGGGGCTGACCGGTGCTGTCAGTGTGCAACGGAACGTGTCGCGCGTGCTTACCTCTCAGCGCGCACACATCTGGAGGCTGCGGCGCGATGCTGTGGGCCAGCCCACCTGGGTGACGGTGGGCAGCTGGGAGGGCACGCAGCTGGATGTTGAGGAGCGGGGTCTGTGGCAGGGATCATCCCCACGCCAACGCGCAGAGGCACAAAAGAGTCGTGAGGGCAGCCGCTGGAGGCCTGGTTTCCCTGTTTCAGGGAGTCGCGTGCGCGTAGTCACCCTAGTCGAGCACCCGTTCGTGTTCACCAGGGAGGTGGATGAGGATGGCAGCTGCCCAGCCGGACAGTACTGCCTGGATGCAGGCACCAACAGCTCAGAGACACTGGAACGTTTTTTTGCCACACGGGCGCAAGGGAATAACACTTTTCTCCCTGCGGATTACAGCAAGTGCTGCTACGGTTACTGCATCGACCTGCTAGAGAAGCTGGCCGAGGACTTGAACTTTGAATTCGACCTTTACATTGTGGGAGACGGGAAATATGGAGCGTGGAAAGGTGGCCGATGGACAGGGCTGGTCGGAGACCTGCTCAATGGCGTGGCCGATATGGCCGTCACCAGTTTCAGCATCAACTCAGCGCGCATCAAAGTGATGGACTTTACCAGCCCTTTCTTCTCTACCAGCTTGGGCATCCTGGTGCGCAGCAAGGACACTGCAGCACCCATTGGGGCCTTCATGTGGCCACTGCACTGGTCCATGTGGATGGGCATCTTTGTGGCACTGCACATCACAGCGCTTTTCCTCACCCTCTATGAGTGGAAGAGCCCATTTGGCATGACTCCACATGGGCGCAACCGCATGAAGGTCTTCTCCTACTCCTCGGCCCTTAACCTGTGCTATGCCATTCTGTTTGGCCGCACTGTCTCGAGTAAGACGCCCAAGTGCTGGACTGGACGATTCCTCATGAACCTGTGGGCCATCTTTTGCTTGTTAGTTTTGTCCAGTTACACAGCCAACCTTGCTGCAGTCATGGTTGGGGAAAAGACATTTGAAGAGCTTTCAGGCATTCATGATGCCAAAGTGAGATCTTTATTTTACAGTTATTCCTAGGAGCTTTAGTTAGGCTTAATGGTTTCTCCACAACTAGTAGCATAAAAACAGGGTAACATTTTACTTGAAGGTCCCAACTTAAGGATTTTAAAAAGATTAATAACGCATCACAATACAATACAAAAAGTAATGCGTAAAATTGCCTAAGCGTGTCTACACTGCCTGTTATTGTCTATCTTGTCTACTGTTAAAAGTCTGGGGACACGTTGCCTTTATTTTTTTAAAGTAATCTTTGATTTTCAATGACCCAAACACCTTAAAGCTGTGCAAGAGATATTTAAAGAGGAAGGAGGCAATGCTGTCAGTAATAGAATGGCCTGACCAATCACCTGACCCCAATCCAATCAAGCTGCTCTGGGAGAAGTTGGATCGAAAGCAACACAAACCTCTAGGAATCCTGCAAAAAGTGTGTCAGAGCATTTCTGACAAACGCTTGGAAAAGCTGATTATTTTGTATGAAGAAAGTGTGTGCAGCATTTATCACTGCTAACAGAAGATTTTTGATTAATGTATAGTTTAACCATTTCTTGGTTATTGTCACAAATACTAAAACGAGATGTGCTCCCCAAAATAAAACTGGTTAGACTTTAGGATGTCAATTTATCACAGAACGAAGCAATTTGAAAAGTTAGGTATCCCCAAACTTTTTGCAGGCAGTGTACACTCTCAAAAATGATGTGTTAATTAACAACACACTTGTCATGTTATTGTTGTGTTCAGGCATTTTGTGTTAAATACATTAAAATGAGGGGGAAAACAACTACGCAACTAGCCAGCACGTGTTAAATTATGGTCCAATCAAATTATAGGCTGCCGTTAACTTGCCCTCACATTTACATTACTGCTTTTTGATTTTTTGCATTAGTCAGGGTTTGATGAGTGCCATGAAAGTAAGGTAAAGTAGCCTATGCTACTACACTATGTATATTTTTAACACTGCCCATGTTAAATATGACAGCACACTGGTTGTGTAAAAGGTAACACAAAATGATTTGTCCGTATCAAACTGTGTTGTTTTTAACACATCTGTTTTGAGAGTGTTTTATTACATAAGTTTTATTACATAAGTCCTTGTAGGGACCGGTTACAGATGTTAGCAGTAGAATAAGGTGCTCTCACCACACTTTTACTACATGTATTTTTTAATGAAATAAAATACACGGGAACTGCATTTAATAGACTAACAAATGCATATAAAACAATGAAACAAACACTGCAGTTCACACTGTAGGGTGTTGAAACATTAATAGTACAGCAGAGCAGCATACTGTGACATCCCAACAGTTTCTTCTGAAGAAACGGAAAATGGGAATTTTTGTATCATAAAGAATCTTTAAAAATAATCTGGAGCCAAGTGGCATGCTTAAAATTCCTCTCAGATTGACTTTATTTCCATTCTTCAGAAACTTTTTTTGTTATGCTTAATGCCTATAATTTAGGTTGTTTTCTATCATTTAGGGAGTTTTGTTTGCTGCTGCTTGCTCAGCCTCAAGACTAATGAGTTACTGCAAATAGTATATCAGTGAGCTTGTGAGCCTTAATCAGTTACGATTGAGGTGGCTGTTCTTACTGTATTGCGTTTGTTAATCCATGTGTCTCCAGCTCCATCACCCATCCCATGGGTTCCGCTTTGGCACCGTGCGTGAGAGCAGTGCTGAGGACTACATGAAAAAAAGCTTCCCCGAAATGCACGAGTACATGAGGAGATTCAACGAGCCGACAACCCCGGACGGTGTTGCTACTCTTAAGTAAGAGATCGTGGCATTCAGTAAAATCAGCCAAGTACTGTAAATATTTTTAATTGGAAACATTTTGTTACTTAAAGCTTCTGTAAAAAGTCCATCTAATATACTGAAGTGTTTTTTTTAACTGTTGCTTTGAGTATCACTGTATTATTGTTTTATATTAACTGGACTTCTTATTAGGTTTGGGAAGAAACTGGTACGTTACTGTTGACAGTAACAGGCACTGATATAAATAGCGAGGTCTAGGTTTTCTACTCTTCTCTCTTGGCGTTTATTATTCTGTGCAGAGAGGTCTGGGAATCCCTGTCTGCTCACACCTGTGTCTTCCTGGAGAGTTCTTTGTTGTTGCTGTGCTGAAGTCTGTCACACTGATTCAGAAATGTGTGTGTGTGTGTGTCCATGTCTGGTTTCTTGCATGACTATTTGGTAGTCCAGGCCTATATGAAAAATAGATAGCACAGTCTTTGTTCCTACTTTTGTTTGGATCCAGTTTATTTTCTGTTCTTAGTATGTATAAGTTTTCTTTTGCATCCGGAGTTGAACTTGGCCTTGAAACAAAGCAGATAAACATAATAATATGGCTGACTCATGTTACAGACAAAAATGAAGGCACATCATAACTGTAAGCCATGTGTCTCAATTTTTTAGTAATTGCTTTCTAATGGATTTATTTTCTTCAATAGCTAGTGGTATTATGACACTAATTTGAAAAATCTTGCACTTGTATTGGAATAAGAACTTAAAAGAACCCAATAAAAAATAAAAATGGTCAGATCTTTTCATGAATTCCCAGCTGGGTGCCAAATTGGTATTAATCTGTGTACTCTTTTCATGTGTTGTGGCATTAGTGGTTTTAGTAACCCAATAAAAACAATCGTATTGGGAGCTGCGAAATATTTAACTATATATTGAAAGTTCTATTTTGCCTTCAAATGCAATTATGTTTTAAAATATATGCCCTTGAGCAGTTATTTTCACATACATTTTCAAATAAAAAGCATGCTAGACATCAAAAAGATATACTGTTTACTTGGGATAAAACTATCACTTTTTCTTTTTGCTCATTTCAATGACCTGTCAGAACTTTAGAATAGAAAACAATGGCTATGTAAAAATTGTGAGCATTTTCTCCCACTGGCTAAAATCTTTAGTAAGTTAGATCTTCAATCAACAATTGTGTTGCTGTCCTTATAGTGCCACCAGGCATTTAATCCCTCTATTGTACATTACTGTGCATTAATTTTCCATCTCGTTTAGTGTGACACTAGATTTATGGCTGTGCTTGCTTAGGAACAGTTAGCCTGGACAAATGATGACGGTTCCATTTGCAACTGACGGGGAGGCACAGTCTGACTGATGAAAACCTCGCTGTGCATATTTAATCAAAGGATAGCCATGGAGGGAAGTATGTGTGTTTGTGTGCATGTGCATGCAGTTCTATAATCCCTCTCTCTTTGTGTTGTGAAGGACAGATCCCCCTAAGCTTGATGCTTTCATCATGGACAAAGCTCTGCTGGACTACGAGGTATCCATTGATGCAGACTGTAAGCTGCTGACTGTTGGCAAACCCTTCGCTATTGAAGGTTAGACATACGTTACTCTCTCTGAACCTTCTCAACAATATGTCAGGTCTCCCTCAGAGCACATATATTCTGTATGTATATTTATAGACTTACACAATTGGTACTCCACAGAGAGGCAACACTGCTTTTCTCTCTGATAAATAGCAGCAGGGGCCCATGAAAAAGCAGGAAGTAAATGTTAAAAAATTGTTCTGGAAACAGCTGTAACTGAAAGGCCAGTTACAGCTGGATCATGATTGGCTCGTATTTGTTGTAGCTGTAACGAGAATGGATAGCCATTGTTAGTTCAGACATTCAGACATTTTGGAAAAAATTGGAGCTTACCCAGCTAACAATTTTAGGTTAGCAGAACGTTTCCTGAACATTACAGTTCTAGGAACTTTTGGTTCTAAGATTGTTCAATCTGTCAAGTTTTCTGGGTGTCCTGAAAACGTTTTTACATATCGTTCATAAACATTCCTACAACAATGCTGCAACATCTTTAGTTGCAGGAATGTTAACACTAACTCTTTGCATAATGTTAGTTAGTTCGTCTGGGAAATATTGTGTGAGCTACATAATACATCATGAAGCAAACCATTATTACAGCAGATGTTTTCAGAGCATTGCAGGAACATTATTTTTGTAATGTTACAGTTTAATCTTCTCAGAACCTGTCAAATACTTTACTGAATGTTCTGATAACGTTCTCTGTTAGACACTTAGTGATGACATGTGTTTTAGCTTAGCGATGACATCTCTGCGCTAACGCAAGGCATGGTAGAGCACAAGCCCTTTATCTGTTTCCGTCAGACCTCGAGGTCTTGCCTGCAGTTCTGGTTGGTCACACTGGGTTCTTTCAGACATATTGAGCTCAGCACAATTTTAGTTCTGATCCCTCTTACTTTCCAAACCTCCATTGAAATGTGTATGTCCCTATTTTTGGAATAGAGAGAGAGGGGGAAGGAGTGAGAGAGTTGGAGTGAGGGGATGTCCTCATCTCATGTTTTCATATTTTAAACTCCAGAGCATATTTCACACCTTGCTAGCTTTGAAATTTGTCTGGCGGATATCTTTCATGAGACTCACTCACGCACTTTTGGAGGAAAGAACCTATTCAACAACTGAGCACAGGAACAGGTTCTTCCCAAAAGGCTATGAGAAAGGTTCCACAATTTTTTCCAGAGGAGAAGAAGATAGGGGAAAGAATTGTGGAACCTTTTTCGTAGCCTTTTGGGAAGAACCTTTTCCTATGCTCAGTTGTTGAATAAGGGAGAAGAAGAGAAGATGAGAAGATAGAACCATAAGCTTCTTCCTGCTACCGACTAGTTTGAGGTTTCTCAATTTTATAGGCCCGACACTGAGATATGATTCTGGAATAGAAAACAATAATTGAGGATTTCTTATTATTACTGTTATTAACCTTTATCTCACTTTTTAAGACCTTAAAGATTAAAAATCTCTTAGTTTCTATTAGTTTCAATTAGACCTCTAGCTGCTCATTCCCTCGTCTTCTCAGTGTTAATTATGGGCCTTACCTCATGGCTCTTCTCTGATTGCTTGTGGCCGGATTTTCATCTTGCACTGCTGACTCAGTGCTGTTAAATTGTTCATTCAGTCCTCTATAGATTTAAAATATGGACATTAAATCCTTATCGTGATACAGGGCTAGAGGATACAAACTGTACTAATGTTAGAACTGAGCTCGTATGTGCACTCATATCGTTATGTTTACAATGAAGCATTAAACAGGGTGAATGTTTTATTGGTGAACTAATGGTGTTAAACAGGTAAATCCAGACTAAAATCTCTGTATCATTCAGCACATTTTGGCAGGTTTGCCTGGTGTTGAGAGGAAGGGAACATATGAGCACTCTGTGTGGTTTTTTCTGTGTGTTGATTTGCTGTTTCTTTGTTCCAATCCTTGTTTCTCCAGATGGTTTTAAGGCTATGGTTTAAGCTCCTTTCAGCACAGCACAGAGCTGTTTATAAAATCTCATTTGCAATTTTCATTAGAGATATCAAAGCACAAAGAGCGAAAGTGAGAGATCAGCAAAAACGTACGGCGCTGAATACGGTTTTAGAACACTAAGGCACAAGGTTTAAGCTTTACGGCAGGCTGCTATGCACCACAAAGCCTGCAGGATCATTGCTGTCTGCATGCTATCGATCAGGCCAAGCACACCAAATAGGAGTGGAGGGAAATCCCCAGTGGCCACGCTGCTGTTTCTCTAACACCCACCCTGTCATTGAGTCACCTTGACTGTTTATACTCGTGATGAAATGAATAGTGTTTTGGTCCCAGCCTGGTTGGGGCCAGGACTGACTTGAGTGCTCTTTCATTGGCAGGTTATGGGATTGGGCTGCCCCAGAACTCCCCTCTCACCTCCAACATTTCAGAATTCATCAGCCGCTACAAATCGGATGGATACATGGACATGCTGCACGACAAGTGGTACAAAGTGGTACCCTGTGGAAAGAGAGTCTTTGCCATGACAGAGGTAAGAGTGACAAGTTCCTGCCTTTTGACTGCAATAGAAAGGCATTTGATGTCAAAATTTCCAAGTTTTTACTCAGTTTCCGTTACCATTCCATTGGCTGGTTGAGGCAGAAATCCATCACATATATGATGTATTTTCCCCTTTTTATCGTATATATGCCTATATATGATATAAGCGCTTTATAAATCCTGTAATGAATTCATGAATTACTAACAGGATAACAGGGAACATGCCCCCTTCTTCTGCACAGACATAACTACAGGCCATCTGTCATGAGCCACTGGACCATGTGATTGTACAATTATTTGCTGTTTAACCTGATCAAACAATGCCACTGGGATTTTTTAAAGAAAGATGGGAAAAAAGCAGAAAACATAATGAAGCTTAAGCCTATACCATCTGGTCTGGGACACAGCTATACCCAGGTATCCAATTATTCAACATTTAACAAACCCACCATAGTTTTGAAAAATAAATTCAATAGAGTATGTAAATGTTTGCCTTTTCCGTCTTTTCCAGAGCTACATTCATGTTTGTGCTGTGTAAGCTTTCATCCTCGGTGGATAGGGAGCTTCCGTTCCTTTGACATAGTGACCCCGTTTACACTTGGTCTTTTCATGCATCTTGAGTATCAGGATTATATCCGGATAGGGATTATCCACATAAAAACGAAAATGTAAATGCACCCAAGAAATATTTGAAACAGATTTAAATCTGATCGCTCAAACCACTTCAGGAGGTCTGAGATGCATTTTAGCCACATTATACAAGTGTAAATGCATCTGTCTCTCCAAGCCACATTTGACAAACAAAATCCCTCCCAATAGGTGACATGGATGCTGGAGTTGGCGCCTTTAAAAACATTAGCCAGATTAAAAGTGGCACGAAAAATCAAGATTTTGGTGCGTCAACCATCTTATTCATAAAACAACTAAAAAACCAGGAACAACACTGGAAGTTGGTGTTCAAATATAATGAGCTGATTTGCATATTAACGTGTAATACAGGAATCGGATTTCAGTCTGGCTAACCGGAGATGAATTTGACTACAAATGCATGTGGTTAAAATCCAGATACAAGATACATCAAAACGACCAATCCAGATGCATGAAACAACCAGGTGTAAACAGAGTCATTGATTTAGATTAGCCCGTATAGAGAGTTACATTATATCATTATCTTATGCCAGACATGTGCTCTGGATCAGGTATAAAACAAAGCCCTCGGATTCTGAAGTAAATGACACTTTGAGTTTCCTTTTTCCACACTGATCCTTTGACATTTTTATATTGACATTGAGTAACTCCTGGCTTCTTCTACAGGGACCAGTCAAAGAAACTGTAAGGTTCAGAAGATTTTCTTCACCCAATATACAGTATGTACTATAGGTTTGGAGTGGAATGTGTTTCTGTCAATTGAGGGCAAAATTACCATGGCCTTAGCTAAAAAGATTATTCCTCATCATTCCATTTTAAATCTTCCTGCTTTCATGGCATCAGACGAACATGGACAGGAGGGCAGAGTGTTGTGAATGGGATTGTCTGAACAGCTCTAGTGCACCAAAAACATCAAGTTGGCATTAAAGGGATGAGCTTATGTTTTCCAACAAGATTTGCTCTGACAGCCTTTGATAGCTGTAGGTGTTAACAAAGTCATTCTTCGATCGGTGGGTCAAATCCGAATCAAAGGACGCCAATCAATATCCAGGGGTCTCATTTATCAACCGTGCGTACGCATAGTTTTGTGCGTAAACCGTGCATTCGCACGTTTTTACGCATAGAATGTGATTTATCAAGTTATTCTTGTGCGTGAGGATGTGTGTATATTTAGAACTACTCCTGACCATGCGTATACAGAAACCCCTAGTGGTAGAAAAGTGTAATCGTGGGTAAACTGATTGTGAGGAGCTCCCATCCCACTTATTGTCAATCATGTCAGCATAATTGACAGAGTAATTGCTGACGATGGTGCTCACAACAAGGTGCGGGCAGGTGACACAGCATTGATAGCATTGTCACCTGCCTCATGTCAAATGTTTCTTTTTCTTAGACAAGCCACTAGGGCTGGCTCGAATAATATGAATATTTGAGAATTCGTTCGTTAGTATTCTGAAGCTTCGTCTTTTTTAAGCTTCATAAATTGTAGCCTAAACTACAATACATTTAATCAGCAAAGGCCTTTAGATAGAACAGTTATTGTTAATAGATGGAAAATGTTAAAAATAAAACGCTCTTCATTTCACACCGCTGGCGGCTCATGCCTCAAGTACACTGGGCATGGAGCATTAATTTCTGTGCTTCCTTCCATTGGTTTGGTAAATATAATGTGCAAATATCTGTACTGACCATCTGAGTATTATAAACATGCATTACCACTGCATATGATCACATAAGGTTTGTTAATCCAATAAGATTTCTACGCTCTGTGACAGTTAGAACTTTCACAAAGTTTGAATTTTAACCAACACCAGAGTGCGTGCTACTAGAGGAAAATGCTCAGTGCGCAATTTGCGGTAAGAGGTTCGTATACCATGGAGGCACGACAAGTTTCATGAATCATCTCAAATATGTAAGTATATATATTCTGCTGTTGGATGAAGTATCTTGGCTTATTATTATTAATAAATACTACTGAATATATTTGTACTGCAGTAATGAAACATAAGTATTATTGTCTTTAAGGGTGGTTTTGAGAACCAGTATTCGAAGCCTACTCTCATCCCCTTAACAACCCTCTCCTCCTCCCT
>JAOUQW010000004.1:18328806-18350649 GCA_028565825.1 Olivaichthys viedmensis
GAATTTCAAAAACTAAAGACAAAAGTGTCTTGGTTATTTTGCCTAATGGCACACGGATATGACAAAACCTTTATTCTAAGTTTTCATCTTAATGTCACTCTTTCAGTGACTTTGCCCTTTCAGATTTGAAGTTGCTTTTCATTAAATTTATAACTGGAAACATCAAATAGCCAGAAGCGAATAGCGATTAGCCTGCTAGTTAGCTAGCTCAAGCCACAAGAAGATTAGCAGTCTGTAAAGCTAATTCACATTTGTACCTCTTTAAGTAGAATTGTGTAGCTTTTTTCTGAGACTGTAGTAGGACGTATATCACAAACAGATCCTGTAGGTTAAAGGAAATGAATTGCGTTGAAGTGACTTTTGGGCCAAATATTTGGCTACCATTACATTTACAAGACGCTCTTATCCAAAGCGACTGGTCATGATACAGTACCCATGGAGCAGATGAAAGTTAAGGGCCCTGCTCAAGGGCCCAACAGTGGCAGCTTGGCAGTTTCAAGGCTTGAACCCACAACATTCTGGATCAGTAGCCCAGAGCCCTAACCACTGAGACACCACTGCCAGGTTGCCCCACCTCAGATTAGAGCAGATCAAGAGCAAATCCCCTCTCAATCCTCAGCAGATCATGATCTCAACGCATTCTCTGTAACAATTATGTTGTAAAATACACATTTGTGCTGTAAGAAAGTGAATAACAAGAGTTGGTAATACTATACTACCCCTGAATTTCAGGCAACAATATCTACATTTACATGTATGCATTTGGTAGACAGTTTTATCCAAAGGACCTTTCCAAACACAAAGCCGTTAAAGGAGTCGGCAGTAATACACATCGTTAGGGTGACCAGAGGTCTTCTTTTTCCTGAATCCGTCCTATTTTTGAGGCCTAAAATATTGGTCCGGTCGGAATTTATAAAATTCATAAAATTGTCCGGATTTTTGTTTTGCTCATTACTCAGACTATGGAAACAAAGTACAAGTAGCATATGTATTTTCGTTTGTTCCATGCACTAGGTAGAGTTTTTAATTGTGCACATGACATCACTCGGTACTGCGCATGCTGTTTAGCAAACATTGCTAGGAAACTTGGAGGAGTTAATTTAAGAAAAGCTTACCTATCAGTTACATATATACAGTTGACAGCTAAGAGGACGGAACAGAGCCACACTGAACACCAGAGTTGACAGACGAGCACAAAACATGTCCAAACAAAGATGAAAATGAACAGTCTTTAGAGTTTAAAAAATACAGAACAGGGAAGTTAGCACCCTCCTCCAAGCACGTTCAGCTACCCTATTATTTTGCATTGTTGCATGAGCGGCAGTTTAAAGAAAATGTCTTGGAGGAAGCAGGTATTAGCCTTTGCCCTCCCAAATTGGTAGCTGCAGTGCATACTGGAGACTCAGCTAACAGGTGGGAATTGGGAGAAAATAAAGTAAAAAAGCAAAAACAAGGACTAGAACTGAAAGCTCAGGTAAACACTGGACCATCAGCTGGAATTGCAGTAAAACAACACAGAAGTGTTGTTTAGTAATGCCATCATGAGACCAAGAACCAGAAACAAGTGGTGCCAATAATCAGGGGACGTAGCAGAGCTGGAGTAGGAACTAATAAAAACAGGAAGTAAAGCAGGAGACAAACAGGAAGGAAGCCTCTGTGACATATGGCCAGGATTCCTCTCCAAATGTGCACCAGCGGAAGTGAGCTTCTCAGCATGAGAGGACCTGCTGAGAGAAGCTTTCCATCGCAAAACATCCAGGTTCAAAGGAGTTAGAAACTTGCTCGTCCCGTGTTCATTTATAGCCGTCCAGAGGCAAGATTGTTATCCCCGAGGAGACATGCAAATATTTTAACATAGACGTCGTCCTGAAAACGGTCGTCGTCCGGATAGGGCTTTATATTGCATTTAACATTGTTCTCTTTGAAAACAGGAAGTTGTAAGCCGGTACAGTGATATTGGGCTGGACGGTTATCACACTATAAATTCATTGTACCGTTATATGCCTGATACTGTTTGATGTTGTGATGATTAGAACTTGGTTCTCAACATTTTTGACTTCACAACTCAATTCTATATGGTTTTTGTGTGGTGACCCAACAACTATTTAATATGGGACATTCAGTGGTTTCTGCCAAATGCCTCAAATTCAGAAGCAACCATAATTAACAAGTGTTCTTCATTTAAAATGGTGTATTTGAAACGTCTGTGCCTTTTTTGCAAAAGTTCAGCAGAAAATGTACTTTTCCTCATATGTAGTCAATCAGTCAAAACATGTTTTGTGTCTGAAGTTTGCTTTTGTAGTTCATGCTCCAGTGTTTATCTGTGAAGAGCCTGCAGTAAGCTCATTAGCTAATATTAGTTAGCCCTTCTGACTTGCAATTTAACAAAAGGACTCTTTGATGAAGGTTGTAGCTCCAGTGAATCACCGCTGGTTTCGAATCTTGTAACAGCAAAGGTTTTGTATGATAACAGCACTCTGCCATGCTCTCTGTTCACAATCTCTTTAGAGTCACCGGTAGGGCAAAGTTGAAAGATGCGTCATTTCTAAACAGTAATTAGCAGTTACAGTCAGATCAAAAAACTCATTTATCAAAACTAACACAAATTTCTACTTAATTGGTCCTTATTATTCAAGAATACGTTATTTAAAACTTAAATTACGTTATTTAATTTTTTAGCTGTTTGAGAAATCTGTAAAATCCTTGTTGTCTCTTAACGACCAACACCTGATATTGACTCAGCATACTACGTTTCGACTTGTTTGGACTTATATTAGTAAAAAATGATGAAATACTGCTGGAGAAATAGTAATAAGGCTTCCATGCCACACACAGTATAATAGGTGTTTCATAACTGGTGTCTTGGCTTGTTTTGGACTCATAAAGCTCTTTTTCCATTATCCGATTTCCAAGATAGTGCCTTTAAGCTGTTCTGTCCTCCTTCCTCACCAGACCGCTGAGCCCTGAGTCATTCTATAATTAGGGGTACATTTCACATCAACCATAAAGGGCAAAAATATATGGACTTTTTCGCAATACAAAATAATTGTTCCTGTAACATACCCTTCTAACATGTTAAAACTCGTAACTGCCCAGCTCAAGCTCGATTCTATTTTTAGATATATTAATTTTAAAAGGCTTTTTTTCCCCCTTATGTCCATTATATCACCTATGACATAAATGCCAGCAGGGACCAATATTTTAAAATCACTCTTTCCTATAAAAACTCTTTCATGATAATCCTCTGACATAATAAAACTATTGTTCTGAGTATAACATTGGACATAATTGAAAGTGTTGAAAATTTCTCATAAATTAAGGAACGCTCATGTGTAAGTGAAATTTTCATTTGTCAAGTTGATCCCTTCTCGAAGTACCATGTAAGTAATATCATCATGTACTTACTATGTGAAAAACTATGTAATTATTATTTAATTAACAGTGTTAGCATGTTATCATGTAATTAGTATACATAATTAAAATAGTCAATTAATCATTTAGGATGAAATTAACCCAATATTAGCTAAAACCCTGACAAACACAGTCCACAATTTCAACAGAGTTACAACTGTCTCTGTCAGCTGTCTTATCCTTAATGGATAACACAGTTGACGGGTAGCACAGTTGAAATTTCCTTCACTTTAGCCCCTTATGCTAACTGCAGGCCTTGCATATGTCACTACATGGCATTGTTCTCATTTTTACACTTTAACCACATATTATTACACATAAAATATTTATAACATGTACATGATAAATATGTTGATAACATAGTTGACAATTAATCTGCTCTGTGTTCAGACAGTAATATTGGTGAAATATTGAAGAGGAGTAGAAACTCACAGCACTGTCTTCGAAATGGCTGCATCAGAAGGAAAGTGATGTCCCTTCCTGTTGGTCATGTGACTTTGAAGCAAGCCATTCATGATTTAGAATGATGTTTTCAATGGGTAACATAGTTGACAGAGATTTCTCGGACACGTGTAAAGTGAATAATTTAATCTATAATAACATGTAAAATTGTTTTGAAAAAACCCTTGTCAAGTCTAAACAATTTTTTTTAAAACAAATAAAGACAAATATAAGTTACAAAAACATGCATTTTATTGATAATTTGAAGAACTAAGCTTGCGATTTAGGAAATCGGACAGCAAAAAATCACATAAATCCGGGATAGCAGATACATTTTCTAAAAGATCAAATAGTGTAATTGTATGATTTTTATTATCAAATGAAAGTAGAAGGTGCCCTAATATTAAAGTGATAATTGTTTAATGCAAATATTTTTTCAACTCGATAAATACATCCCATGGACATGAAATGTACCCTTAATTGTAGAATTAGCATTCTAATGCTAGTTATCCTTCAGAAATCACACTGGTGGCATGCACTAAATCATAAAGCGTCAATCAATTATAATCATCTCTTGATTTCTAAATTATTACTGTACCAAGACTGTTAATCTGCTGTTATATTTTTCTTCTGTGAATTAGCAGGAGCTTAACATAGCTACAAGACCATAGCAGCTTTGCCTGCGGGCTAACATCCAGATCGCTAGCTAGCAAAAGGTGTGATGAATAATAAAGGACATTAGAAATCATGTGAAATCTTATGAACATTTATTAAAACATCCGGTAAAAACACTCCCGGTTTTCGCAACGTTCTAGGTAGAAACAAGTCAAGACTCATTTCCTCCCACTCAGGCATTTGGAAGCTGCTGCACTGTTCATAAAATGCTCACAAACAGGTGCTGCCTTAGTTTTTGGTGCTAGCCTGGATTTAGTTTTTAGCCAAACGATGCTATGTTCACTTTGTTTACCCGCTCTTGTGGTATTTACTATTCAAAAGTTGAAATCTTCTGACAGAGGGCTGATGTTTCTCAATATGGTGGAACCCATTTAAGTTCAGTTTGAGGTTGATGCTAAGTGTAATTACTGAGGAAGTTGTTGATATTCCTGAGGGGTTTGTCTTTTTTCCACTGTCCCTATGCCTTTACACTGTCAGTAGAAAAGACTTCCAGACAATGTGCTAGCTAACTAAACCATTACATCAGTCATTAGCTAGCTTATACTTAGCGTCCATATTTCCTGGTTCCTGGTTGTTCTTACAAATGCCGAGCTCCATTCAAGTTCCATTTGAATGCACCATAAAACCCGCCAGCATTGTATGAGCATCAGTTTACATGATGTCACGATGCAAAATGTTTGCTGTATTTTGAAAAGATTACATATATGCGAAAGCATTTCGACGTTTGACCATCAAATACAAATTACAAATAGCATTTTGTATTTCTAATAAGTATTTTAAATACATGTATCAGAAATGCTGTCTATCCTTACTTTTCTGACCATTTTGCACAGAAAAAGGTTACAAGTCACTCAGGTGCATTATTTAGTGTGAAGAATTTCAAGCTGCTAGACCTTTCTTGCATTTACAGAAGCACACCGAGCAGCTTGACAACTGATATGAGCTTGCTCTCGATTTCAATTAGCCAAAATGATTTTTTAACATTCCAATTAGTTCTAGTCAGTGGGATCCGTTCTCCATCAAAGGCGCGCCTGAGAGGACGTGGTGCATCCTTCCCACGAATACCGAATCCCCTGTTCCAGACGAGACCTCAGCTGCCCTGAGACTGAAAGAAATACAATGCCCCCTACTGCTCGGCCAGGGTATCAAACAGCCTGCACATGGAGGCTTCAAAGGGGTCTTTTCAATGGGATTTTTGGTTTCACGCCCTCTGACAGACAAGTCATCCGGGGCTCAGAGCGACTGTTGCACAAAGCCTTCCAACCTCCACGCATTCATTCTTCAGCTTATGTCATACAACGCTGGCATGTACGTTCAGGAATGGAGAGAGCATTTGTACAGATTTATCATTCTTGCGATTTTTGTATCAATATGGGTAGCTTATAGAAAGTTCCTTTTCAGTATAAAGTCTGTGTGCTTTATTTAACTGTAAGTGTGTTTAGTTTCATATCAGGACTGTAATGTGCTGTAGTCTGCTGACTGCAATTGACCTGTCACATGTGGACACATGTGCCTGCTTGTCTATGCATTTCTGAGACTTTCTTATGGTATTACACATCATGATTCTTTAGTGTCAGTGAAGATCCAAATAAAAGTAATAATAAAGTGCGTGTGTGTGGTTTGTTTAAGTTTGTTCATTTATAGAAGTGCATTGTCTTCTAGACATTTCTATAATGTGCTGTAACTCTCATGTGCTGTATGTAATTCGCTGTAATTCCCTGTTTTTAAAACTTGCTTTAAAATTTCTGATGATTCTGATACAAATAACAATATGTCATTGTGTGATCTGTCCTCTCTCCAGACGTTGCAGATGGGTATCCGTCATTTCTCAGGGCTGTTTGTGTTGCTGTGCGTGGGCGTGGCCGGGGCGTTACTCACTCTCGCAGGTGAACACGCCTTCTACAGTTTGGTGCTGCCTCACATCCGCCGCCGACAGAAATTCAAATACTGGCTCCACACAAGCCAGGTGAGACTGCACAATCAGTTCACATTTAATCCACATTTACCTTACAAACGCATTAATTAATGTTCCCAACATGCTTCCAAGTCGTGTTCTGTTTCTAAATCATAAACCAACTGAGGGAATTCATGCAGAACACCCTTGAATCTCCTTATTTGCAACTCTAACAGAACTCTAATAGCACAGTCATGGCTCCTTAAGATTTAGAAAGTTAACTCATTAATGATTAATGATGTTAGGCTGGTGAGGCGTAACTAATTGATTACACTTTCATACATTTGAAATAATCAGTCATAAACAGATGCCATGCATTTCAGTTTATGTTTTCAGCAGAAGTTAACACAGTGATTCTGTTGCTTGCTCTAATTTATGCATTTTCTTTATCTGACCTGTAATCGATGTTTTATTTGAAGGTTTTTACACTTGATGTTAGCTTAAGTTTATTTTGTATACATTTCGTGCTGTCATGAGAAAGTCCCCCATCTGTTACAAATTATGAAAACAATTATTATTATTAATTATTAATAATTATTAGCTATTATTGTCTGGAGTATGTTTCCCAAGCTTTAGGCCTCAAAAAAAGAAAAAGAGTGCCATCTGGTGGCTAAGGACTCTGGATGTGAAAACAGATAAACCTTCATAACAAGAGAAATTGTCTCCAGTAGTTTTGGTGTTTCCAGTGTTCAATCCTAAGCTCCGCTTACTGTCTGTGGGGTATTTTGAATGTTCTCCCCACATGGGTGTCTTCCGGGTACTCCGGTTTCCTCCCACCTCCCAAAAACATACTGGTAGGTGGGTTGGTTGCTCTAAATTGCCCCTACGGGTGAATGTGTGTGTGTGTGTGTGTGCTGGCGTCCCATCCAGGGTTTATCCCTGAATTGCGCCCAGTGTTTACAACTCTGACCAGGATCAAAAGGTTACTGAAGATACAGAAATTGTTTTTAGTATCTCATGTTTTGATTTTCAGAGTCAAATGTTTTCATTCCTTTAAGATAATTGCTTGTTTTGTAGAAAATTCACAGAGCGCTGAATATGACTTATGAGGACGTAAAACGACAGAGAGCCAATACAGAGAAAAGGTATCAACTTTTGTGGACATTTCACCTCATGACCTCATTAAAAAGTATGCTTTTGTTTTTTTGTCTCTATATTTTAAACATCATGTGTTTTTCATGTTGATGATGATGATTGTTATGAATTTAACCTAATGTCAGTTACTAATGTTATTACTAATTTGAACATCTCTATAAAGCTGTAATGTTCAGAAGTCACAGCCCGCACAACCTCCAGCGCCTCCGCCACCAGGATCTTTCGCCAAGTGGAACAACGAAAGCAGCCTGGCAGCCAAGGAGCTCAAGGACAACAAGAAAGTTCACTTCAACCTGGAGACCCTGAATACCCGCCGCCTCCTCGCCCGTCTAGTGGCCGAGGGGGGTCAGGGGACTTCTGCCGGATCTGGTTCTGGATCTGCACCCAGTGGAAGTCAGGTATCACAAGTGTGTGAAAATGGCGGGCCGGTGCCTATGCGGCCCACCACGCCACTTCCTTCCTCTCCACTCTGCCCGACAGACCCTCCCAGGGATGGAGAACTGGAGGAGCTGCAGGAGAAGATCGAGGAGATCCGCGGTCAGCTGAGGGCTGCGCTGGCCCGCCGGGCCCAACTTCAGACTGCTCTCGCCAAAGAGCGCGCAGCTGCTGTGACCCCACTGACCCAAGAGGGGCCGCCTACGGCCACCGCCACCATTTGCCGCTCCCTCGTCAAAGACTTGGAAGGGAAAAGGTGATGTGCTTCCTGGTGTTGATATCGATCCAAAAGGCATTGTTGATATCTGGGATGTTCTCCTGTCCTCATGCTATGGCATCATCAAGCCCCAGGCACTGTTTTGCTTATGAGAACAGCAATGGGACACGAAGTGGCCTGTTTTCTAAAGAAATTCAGAATGAACTTCAGCCCCTTATCGCGGACACCCAGTATATAAATGTAGCCACGTAGGCCGGTTGTCTTGAGAGCTGAGGCCTAGAGACACCCAAAACCGTCTCGATATAAGGCAGGACACATCAGCATGCCTATGCTATGTCTCTTCTTGAGTGGAGAGTATACACATGATTCAGTTTCTACACCTCAAGAGGACGACATGCTCTTCTCTGCCAATTTGATTTGAAAAACGAGACCTAAAATTACAATCTTTGGCACAAGATGCCTCATTGAGACAATGAAGGTAAGAAGAAGAAAAAAAAACGAAACCGTTTGGTAGGTTTTAAATGTTTTGTTCAGTCATGCGGTATTTGATCTGAAATTACAGTATTGTTAATTGGGCCTGGATGTTTTTCATAAATAAAGTCGAATATAAGAATGGCTAGATAATGAAGGTCAGTTTGCTGATTATGAATTTTTTTTGGGAGTAAATGAGATCATGAACCGACATCATTCCAGAGGTCAGCAAAATGGATATTATCTGCATAGGACACTTTCACATTTCATTCAGTTGCCACAAATCAAAACTCCTCCACAATCATGAGCAGTATTTTATTATTGACTATTATGTCAGAGGTGATGGTCCCAGGATGTGATTTATTTTACACGAGGCTCATGTTAGCAATTAGAAACACGATGCTCAAGGTAAGAACTCCAGACTGTCTTCCTTCAAAATAAGCCAATGGTATTCAGTGTGTTTTAAGAAGACGGTGATTGAGTACAAATATGGGTACAGACTATAAGGTTACAACTGCTTTGGATTTCTGATTGGGTGATAAGACCAGCAACTTCTATCAATTTCCATCAGGGTGTATTTTAAAAAGGTACTCCTTTCTTCTTCTTTAAAAAAAAAATTGTTTAAGATAAAAAAAAACAAAAAAAAAACTTTATCCTACATTAAATTCTAAAATGTATTTTTGGACAGTAAGTCACTCCTGAATTAATGCCAGTCTTGGAAAATATATGTCTGTATGTATATCCTTATGAAAAAGTCATTATATAGCAATGTTTAATGCTGAAACCTAGTAAATCACTTTTATAAGTAGCTTTTGTTTGTCCGATCACTGCTGCCATATTAAAGCTAATTTATAGCATTGCTAATTTGCCAGTGCCACTATGGGATTTTCAGTGTGTTTGCACCAAGCTAACGATAGTGTACCGTCTTATAACCTCCCCATAACTGCTGGAGTGGCACAAGTTAAAAACACCAACAATTGGCATATTACAATTAGGTTAATGCTAAAACGATAACATGTACATTGCTTCGCTGTATAAGTCACAGCGCCCGCTAGAGGCACTGCAGGGGAAAAACACACATGATCATTTGAAAGTGCCTTCAATAATAGCATATATGGATCCACACTGCTTGATCCAGCTAGTTGTGCTTTTCTTTCACCCACTAACGAGTAGTAATGGCAATTGAATTAGCGCTGTAGGAGGCATTACAGCACCAAAAACTGGTACAAATATTATAAAGCCTATAAAAACAGATTTTATGTTGCTTGATGCACTTTAAAAAATATATATATATAGAGCTCTACTCTAAAACACCTTCATAAATCTCAATGGAAAGAAAAGAACCTGAAAACGTCTACTGCAACAAAGAGAAGTAATCACAAGCAAGCATTCGGAGTGGAAAGTCCTTTTGTCTGTTTATGCGTTTTGTTTTTACATTTAAATACAATTGAATGAAAGAGCAAATCTAGTTCATCACAGAACTGTGGATTTTCATCGTCTAACAGACAGACCTACAATGGATAGCAACTCGTCATCCGGCATTCTGACAGAACGGCAAATAGGCACAAAACAAAACAAAAAAGGAAACAAGAGAACTGATTATTAAAAACTCGTGCTGAAAGTTTCTCTCAAACTGACCTGACTTATTGCACACTTTTTGGATAAAACCATCTTCCCAGAGCCGTTGACATTTACCATGTCAATCTGTTGCATAGCCTTTGAATGAAACCCTGCCTAGAAATTGCACCGTTTCTTCGAGTCTTATCTTAGCCAAAAAGAGTAGCAGACAATCTTGTCATGATGACGTTAGGCTTAATCTATTTGACAGAATAAAGATAGTTCTGCTCGATTAACGAGGGATTTTTGCAGGTTGTTTAATTGGCTTTATCTGTCTCTCCTGGGCTGCTCTATAAGGCATATACAGCCTTCTTCAATCCGTTTCGCTCACTTTTAAAATGTATTATAATCTGTTTGCACATCAGACATTCACTGATCTTTGATGATGTAAGTTTTCTAACTGGTACTGCCCGAATGACTGACTCATTTCTGCATACATTTTGAATGGCGGTCAAATAATAACCTTATTCTGCTCTTCTGTGACAGAATTTGCATCACAATGTGTCGTCCATTATAACAGACTGAACGCTTGGTCTTTGTATGCGTCTTGCAGTACTCATGCGAGCATCTCAAATGGTTTTACTATTTTTGTACATCCAATAATATTTACTCTTTGACATAAAAAAAAAAAAATGCTGTAATAAGGGTTTTGGGGTAAAATATATCCATTCTTATGGCTGCTTTTTATGACGAAATTATTACATACATAAGCGAAGAGCAACGAAAATGATCAAGCACGTTAAATTCCATGTTCCCTCTGAGAAAGCTATAGACATAAGCGATCATCTTATAGCGCCATCAAAAGATTCATAGGACTACATGCTAAAGGCAACCATTCTCAATGCCTGCAAGTGAAACGTCCTGAACTGAAGGCCCAAAACTGATGAAACTGTGGAAGGAATTACAAGTGCCAGCCTTAACAAAAATATCTGTGGCCCTCAATAGAGAAGAACTATCAAGAAAGATTACAAGACATACTTTTCAGTCAGGATTAGTAGGAATTTCGAGACCTTTTGGAATTGCACAAAACAGACGGCGCTTACCTGTTTCGTAATGAAATTTGTGCAGTAATTGTATTTATGATCAACAACCCAATCCATATAGGACATTTTCCTGGAGAAAGGAGTTCAAAAATCACTCTTCCTTGGCACCTGAATGTAGTCTTCAAAAATCACTTAAAATGCAACATAATTTTCAAGGCAGTATGGACCAAGACTATACTTTTCCTCCAGGTAAACTAAAGCCAGGTGAGAGCTTGGGTTCTACATTACACCGGGTGGTCTGCTGTTGCATAATAACCTTCTACCTCAAAAACTAATTATATAGCACTCAGTATTTGGCTTGAATTATCTGATAGAATAAAGACTAGCTACTCCTTTAGACATCACAGGTGACTGCTGAGCTCTGAATGACTCCCAATAAGCTATTAGAAGTACTATCATTGTTACACACAGCACTATACAAACACACCCAGTGTTTAAAGAAACCGATTATTTATCAATCACCTTTTTAAAAAAAGAAAAAGGAAAAAAACAACCAAAAAAAACAAAAACATACAATTGCTCTCCAAATGATCACACCCTCACATGTGGTGTATTTTCAACATAATTCAAGAAGCATCCACTCTCACTTCAAGTCCTGAAGAAAAGAAAAACTTTTACTCCTGCCCCACTCCATCACTGATGCTGTTCCTCTTCCTCTTCCTCCTCGAGGCTTTCGGATGCATTTAGGGTGAAAAGCTCTGTTGCTGCTAGTTGAAGAGAAAAGGTGGCAAAATCATGGGGTTTGGAACTGAACCCGAGCAAGAGTTGAGCTCAGGAGGGGGCTGAGTGTGGGCCGGCTGTAGCTGGTTCAGTGCGACCCTCACTCTCTTTTATGGCGTCCCACTGTCGCGTGTCCGTTTTGCCTGCCTCTGCCTCTCTGCAGTCTGTGACGGGAGGAGTCGCTCCTGCCTCGTCGTTCTTGCCCCCTTCTGGGGGTCCAGCTGATATATCGCTCCCCTCCTGATTCTCTCCTGCCATATCTGGGCTTTGCGTTTCCATCGTGACACTGATACCTGCGGTGGACGCTGGAGACTCCAGCAGCGGGACTGATAGTGCTTCGGTGATGATAGCATCAGTGATGATAGCATCCGTGATGATGGCCGCCGTCTCGGCCATCCAGTCCTGATCGCTTGGCGCAGCAGCGGGCAGGCCGTTGGCAGCTTCAGCTTGTGGCTGGGCCAGGGCTGACTGGCGCTCTTGGCCGTTGGCAGTGGCTGAGCTGGCTGCAGTTGGCCTGCCAGCATGTGCCACAGCATTGGTGGTGGTGTTGTTGTTCAAGTTGTCCTGCAGCGCTGTCTGGTTGCCCTGAGCGGCCTGCTGGTTCTGCAGCAGCATCTCCTGGATGCGGATCTGCTGCATGATGGCTGGCAGCTCGTAATGATGGAAGAAGTAGATCATGGAGTGCTGGGGATTGATAAGAATGTGCAGCAATGACCAAGAGGGAACGTAATTTGGAGGTATTTTTTTGTCTTTCTGTGGGTTTGGACTAAAGGACGATATACAAGTCAATTTTTATTGCACACGCACGCACTCCAGAATCGTGATAAAATTAAATGATACAGGAACTCTATTCACAGGACTTAAAGTGCATATTGTACAATCATAAAATAGACAACAGCAAAACTAAAAACTTGCCTAAAATTTCGGTCTATAAAGTAAACTCAACTTTCATAGCCCAAAGCATCATGAAGAAATTTTGCTTCATTTGCTAGCCAACACACTATTTCAGTTTGACCAAAACAACCCTACCTGAATGAAGAGCCAAGAAGTGACAAGAGCCAGGCTGCTGTACTGCCCGTTAAAGCGGTAATGGTAAGCGTAGAACGCAAAATGGTACAGATAAAAGAACCTGAAAAAAAAAGGGAAAAAAAAAAAAAAAAAGAGTCTTCAGAGCGTGGCCATATCAGCCTTAAAATAACAGTGGCACATTTTTACCCAAAAAAGGCGGCTGGAGAATATTTGCACCAGTTAGTAGGACTTGAACCTCAGTCAACAATAGCAAGAGCACTGTCATTTTCCTTTTTTGATTGTTTCTGATTCTACCCATACCAACTCACTGTTCTACCCAACCCTACAGAAACACCCTACAGACTGTTTAGCAAGGTATAATTTAAAGGTTCCATTTACCTAAATGTGTTACATGCAGATGTGAAAACAACAATAAAAGCCACGTGTGGCTTAAGGCAATGCAAAACTTTGCTCTCTTGCTTTAATAAGGAGCTTTCGTTTAAACCTTCTTTGGTTAAAACTAAACAGCTGTGAGGATTAGTGGTTCTTCAGCACTGCACCGTGAAAAGAGCTTGCTACACATTAAAGCACAGAGGAAGACTTGTGCCGTACCTGAGCCAATGGCGTTTGCTTGTGTTAGTGTGGCAGCAGATGGCGTCGTACTGATCCGCCAGCCACACGATGAGGATGATGTAGAATGCTGTAGTTGTGTCATTGAAGAACTCAGACATGATGGCTTCCATCCCTGTGGATGTAATGGAGATATTGTGCTATTAACAGGTCTCAGAGATATACATGTTTAGCTGTATTATGACATGAAATGAGCTATGATCAGGAATTTTTTTAGCTTTAACAGCTACGCGTGTAGACAACACTAAACACCTTGATGTTTTACGATTACACCAACAATGTCAAATACAAAGAACTATTGCAATTCTTGCAAATATATGATTTTTGATATATGACAACTAACAGTATACAGTGTATATATTTTTGCATTACTATCTAACGTACATTTTGATCTAGGGCTGGCCCGAATAATTCGAATACTCAGGTATTCGTTCGTAACATTGGTATTAGTTTCTCTTTCTAGTATTCGGAAGGTTTGTCTTTTTTAAGCCACAAAAATTGTATGTTCGTTACTAATAGCATCCGGTGTGAAATGAAAAGCGCCATGGTGCGGTTGCCGCGTGTGCAGCGTCGGTTCTAGTGTAAATTGGGCTTAATCCACAAACCAGAGGTACCCGATTTGTGTTTTTTTTGTACTGCAAGACCTTTAAGGGAGTTTAACTGAAAGTACATTTACAATAACGATCTCTCTTTATCCCACGAGCTTCATATCTGACTTGATATCGGAGTAAAAAACCCCCGTCGACTGGATATATTTTGAACTGCAGTACCGAACATACTTAAAATGATGGTTAATTATAAAACGTAAATATGATTGTTTTTAAGGGTGGTTTTGAGAACGAGTATTCAAAGTCTGTAAAATGTTATTCAGACCAGCCCTATTTTGATCTTTGGAAATTGGAAATGTTAGCCCACACTGCTGGATGTCGATCATGATGCAGAGCATGCTGCGTGTTTAGTAAATGTGCTGTGTGAGACATGCCGGTGCAACAATCTGGAACCACACAGTGAGCAGCACCTACCCACAAGAGCCAGGATTACAGTAAGAAGAGGAGCAGCTGGGAAAGCAATGGTCATGTTCATCTCTAGCATCTGCAGGAGGTCCACTGCACAAGGAAGAAATGGGGAAAATGATGTAGAACAAGCATGGACAGTCAGTGTTCCTCATAATAATAAAAGTGTGTTTTCTCCAAGTCTCCTGCTGACCACTCATATTATTAGAGTGGACACAGTGAGATTTCTTTAGTCTTACCTATGAAAACAAAAATCTGGTGGTGGGAATAGCGGAGCAGCATGGACACAGACAAGGTCTGTAGGAGATAGAAGAAACCAATATACAGAAATAATAAATTAGAAAATGTCATGGTATGTAATACTCTGTAGTGCAGTACTGCATCTCAGCCTCAGCATTTTGGCAGAATTCACAATCTTGGAACATTGATGGATGTAAACATGACCAAAATACGTCACTACATTACCCAGCATGCATTATACATCATTGAATTATTGGGAATCCTCACCACGAGCGACCAATCCTATACCACTTGTACTACTAGCATTAGTGGTATAGCTCAATCATATGGGTAACGGAATAAGATGATTCATTTGAGAGCAGTGTACCCAGGTCTGGTAAATACGAAAAGGCAAAAGCCAAAAGTGTCGTTTTTCACCACTACCCATAAAAACATGTAAAACTTTGCAAGAAGTGGTTAGCGGTTATAGGAAAGGATGCTAATACGCAAGCGAGAAATTGTGCATATTTACGAGCGTGCAGCCAGCACTTCAGACCAGAAAAAAAAAGCAGAAATATTTCAGAATTAAATTGAGATTCTATCTGTATTCCACACAAAACGGATGCCAGAGAAAAATCCTTTACCATCTCAGCCTCAAGAAAAGAGGAGTTAAACTGATCTGTATCTAGACAGCAAACATGCCAAACTTTAGCTTTTGGCTTGTCACCTTTGTCTAATTAAGGATACGTTAAATGTTGCACGCCATGGTCAGAGCCAGAGAATAAAGATGTACTGCTTTGACACAGAGTATTGTTATCGGGGCTGATACTGGCTTTAAAACTCTGGAGTTTCATTTGACATTTCCCGATCCGCCTGTGGCGTTGACCAACACAGATCTTGGACGTAAACACAGGACACAAATTGTCCTAAAACACACCGCCATCGCACCGCTAATGTTTTGCAGAAGCTTGCAGAGAGTCGGCATGGTCACTAAGAGATTCTCAGTATCGGATCGGTACCAGGTAGCTCGGATATCGGTATCGTATCAAAAATGGAAAAAGTGGGCTCTGTGAATCCCTACTACCAAACGTTAGATTTTTACGACCAGACTCTGGACGTAGTCAAGTAGTGTTTGCTGATCAACAAATGAAATCTGAATGGATTTCGTCAATAGCCAAAGAAAACAGGCTAATCCCTGTTCCTTAGCAACAGTAAAAAAAGTTTTTGTACGAGTTTGGCGTGTTCAGTCTGGTTCGCCGTCAAGTTACAAGTTGGGTATTTTGTGATTGCTAGGCCACTTCAATATCCAGCATTTAAATAAGTCACACAATCACTGTGACTCTCCAATCTTTGTGTGTTTGTTCCCCAATTTCAAAGGCTTTAAACACAGATCTGCCTCAGAAAGGACCATTATTATTTATATCGTCTAAAAAAAGAATTTATTTAAAAAATAAAAAAAGTAAATCCCTCTTTTGTTGCCCTTTAATTACTGTTGCTCTTCTCCTAATTTAGGCACACTTTTTATTTTTATTTCTGCTTAATTAATTAAATTCATCTGAGGTGTTTAAGTAGAGTGACATTCCCACTGTACATAAACTACACAAACAATAACACCAACTCAATTCTATCCTCGGTTACTACATGAGACACCAGGCGTGTGATACTCACAAATATTACCATGATGACAAAGGCAGCCAGGTAGGAGGTACGTGCCATCCACATACTAACAAAACGGTAGTGTTCTCCTGATACCACATTCCTCAAGAACCCTAAACATACACAACATAAACACAAACTGTTCAAATATAAACAAGCGTGAATGTACCATAAAAAAGAAAAGAAAAAAAGAAAAAGCAATAGCTAATATTTTTACCTTTATTTTCCTCATTTTCTGCTAAAGCCTTAACACTGGACATCAGTATGTCATCATAGCCGAGGAACTCATCTAAGAGGAAGCGGCTAAAACCGTCTCCAAAGCACTGGTCCTTCATTGGGTCTGAAAATAGGGGAAGAGAAAGTCGCCAAACTTTTGTAAACTTAATTATTTGATAGTACTTCGCAAACTGTTCATTTGAGGTTTTGGAACCGGGGGTATGCAGGCGACTTTTTTAAGCCAATAACTGTTAAAGTTCGTACAGCTTTTCTAAAGCAGAATACAAACCTTGTACAGCACTTCTAAGGTAGATAATCTGTCTGCTGTGTCTGTCTTATGTGCAAGGGTTACTTGAATTATCTTGGGTCCTGAACACCTTAAAATGTTGCTAGCCAGTTAGCTAATGTCATACTAGCTGTCAGTTTCTAATGGGCATTCTTTTATTTCCACGCTATTCTGGGCTATTTTGGCACAAATCATACATTTTAAGACGTTGTGTTCTTTCTCCTGTAGAACTTGCGATGGTTTTTTCTGTGTTTGCGCACTTTGATGTAACCACAGCCTGTTGTAACTTTCATTTTCTAGCCAATTTAAGTTGAACTGGCAACCAGGAATAATGATGTAACGATGTACCATGCAGTAAGTAATTTGATGCTCATAGAAGGCACCAGCGACCTGCCAACATGTTTACATCCAAAGCCAAGAGCAGATTAAAGAGGCAAACTGCTAACACTACAATCAACTCTAATTTAATTAGCACTGAAGGCTCAGTGGGCGCACAGTTCACATCAGGAAAACTTCACGAGCTGCAAAATTATAACACTACGAAATGCTTTTAATTCCTACTCTTAGTCGACCTATAATGGGGAAAAAACTCAAACATTCTCCAGTTGTTCATTCAAAATCTGTCTAGCGTAAGGACATGTGAATCAGTCTGAATAAATTACCAACACTTAAAATGCCTGACATGGCCAAGCCAAAGCATGGTCAAGGATTGTTTTGGCTCTCCTGTAAGGTTTGTCAAATGTCATTTACTTCCCTCTGGTTACAAGCCCTCAAATTATTCTCTCTTAAGTACTTGTACTATAAATTTACTGAATGTTTTAGATTTCACAACAGTCAAGTAAAGAGTTGCTTCTGGCAATCAAAAAAGATAAGCAACAGTTAGCAACAGACATTGCGAGGACTCCGAAAGGTTTTTGATGCGTTGTGTGTAACTCACCCAGGGTAACCACCATGACGGGAATGTTGAGACGCTGCCGTGTGGTTTGAGACAGCCGCAGAAAGCCGTACTCCAGAGAATACTCCACTATGTACTCCTCTTGAGGCCACACTGCGTACAGAAAAACACAAACCCATCACATCCCCCACATTGCAGTGAACAAGTGTGTTGTACGTCCATGTTGTAGAGTCAACAGTTCTACTAAGGCATATGCCATAACCCTATACTGAACATCACAAATACACCTCTTCGCACTTTGAAGGGAAAATGCTGCTCCAAAAATTGCTTCATGCCGATTTTATGAATAAATAATGAATAAAATAACATTTGTCTACATCATTTGTACTTAAAATTTATTTGGCACCTGTGCTTATTAAAAGCTACTTTTTAAAAATATTATGTGAACTCCATTTATGGTGGCTAGACAACGACTAACATGCTGGGTTGAGCAACGCATGCCATTGCCTCGTGACATGAGTGCAATTAGAACAATATGGAGCAGCCACTCCGGAGCGCACACTGGGAAAACTAGCTCCCCACTCATGTCTTGGCCTATTTTAAGCCTTCTGGACCCATTAATTCTTAAGACCTGTCTTTTTTCATGAAACCAGTTTGAGACGACTTTTGCCTTGTGACCTGGTGCATTATCATGCTGGAAGTAGCCATTAGAAGATGGGTAAATTGTGGCCATGAAGGGATGCACATGGTCAGCAACAATACTCAAATAGGCTGTGGCATTCAAGCAATGATTGATTGGTATTAATGGGCCCAAAGTGTGCCAAGAAAACATTCCTCACACCATTACACCACCTCCAGCAGCTTGGACAAAAAGTCAAAAAGTCACTGATTCATTTACAATACCACTAGTTTGGATAGCAAACTAGAAAAGTTATTCCATACTTCGCAACAGGTAAAAAGGTGAGGCTGATCACACATTTTAAAGAAGTTCTTGTCGTTTAGTTGATGTTATCTCACTGACCCATCTCCCTGTATAACAGACTATGTTTTAACATTTGGAGCTCATATAATTGTAATCTTTTAAGAAAACTTTTTTTTTTTTTTTAACACTGCAACACCTTGAAATCCACAGTGGCACAACTCCCTTCCCATAAAAAAGGAAGAGTTATGGACAAATCTATTCGTAACAGTTTAAATCAGTGACAAGCTATAGCTAATCATAATTCATGGTTGGAAAAGTAGACTACTTTTTCTAACCAGCCTGATTTGAACCCATAGAGATGACAGTGGAGATCTGAGCTGGTACTGGCCTAGCAACCATTTGGGTTAGTCGGAGTGTGTAGCAATATAATCCCAATATGCTATTTTTATCCATATCATGCAGCCCTAGTTGGTATTGTGTCATTTTAACTTTGTTGATTTAATAATGACCAGATCTTTGCTTGATAGTGTGAATGTGAAGGTAGAAAAAAAATCCAGAAACTAAGACTGAGGCAGCTGGCAACTAACCTGGGCCAGTTAAAACAGCCAAACCTTATAAAGAACATCATTGTTCAACGGCTTGGAGGGGGTTCACACTGAGTCATGTCTGTTTACTGGTTGCAAAACTACAACAAAACCAACACACACACACACACACAACCATGTGGCTAGCAATGAACAAAACACAACTTAAAATAAATAAATGGATTCTAAAATTGTTCTCTAAAGAAATTGATAATTGGCTTTTTCCAATAAAATAATGCTGTGATTATGTTTGGCCATCATACCATTGAACCAGAATCAACCTTAATCTCTTGTGTGCAATTTCACCTGATTCTGTACCATGCTATTGGGCTAATATAGTTATAAATAGGGTTTATTATATGCTAACTGTATGGTTCACTTGCATGGAAGTGAGAAAATTGATAATGTAGTCGTCAAGCTGTGACTAAGTGGTATAATATTTAATGCAAATTCATAAATCAATTCATATACCGCACTTCCCACCAAGTACAGAAAACTTACGTTACTTAATAGAGATGAGATGATTATGAGGTATACCCAGATAAGGAAATCTGAAATAGTTACAATGTTAATGTTATGCTATACAGCATGGTATATGCCATTGCAGGTGCAGAATGTCACTTGAAAAATGCAACAAGATGTTTAAAACAGGGTCACCTATATGAACATGGATTTTGATAAACTGAGGGCTAAGAGCATCCTCTTACTAAAGCTGCAACAAACTTTTGGGGATTTAGGGATTTGGAGACGTCTCTGGTAAAAAAATATTTAATTGCAAGTAACTCTCGTAAGAACACTTTGTAACGTCAGTTGTGCTGTGCGAGTGGCAAGTCAACACAGTCAAGGAATATTCAAGTAGTGCCTAAGGTTGTGGTCCAAAAAACTCAAATCCAACCGACAGGCTTTGAATTACTAACTAAGACTTTCCGGAGGTTTTTTTTTTTTTTTTTCACTACAGACTCAATGAGGCAACATTTTTCATTTTGACCAAAAAAAATAAAAGTTACGTACTGCAGCTTTAAAAAACATATTTTTGTACTTGTTCTAATTGAATAATTGAACCGTGCTGCCGTCTCATACGTCCTTCTCTTTGAAAGTGTGAAAACCAATGATATTGGGTTGTACGGTTATCATACCATGAATTTCTCATACACACCGGTCTACCTCTTTTATGGAAAGCAGCAAAAGAGCCGCATGGAATAGGCCTAGCTCTTTGCATCACACGGTGAACAGTGATTTAACCTACCTTGACACAAATGCACACAGGTCTTTAAACTCGGCTCCATCTGCTATAACGTTGAGGTCAGTGACTTTTCTCAGGGAGGTTTCACCGTCCTGCACAAACAAACATGTCCTTTATTAGACACATTATGTACAGTTCTTTTGTAATGTCTCCTTTATGTAATATCCAAGTGTTTCCTAAAACAATCCTCAGGGACCTGCAGACATTCTACATTTTTGCTGTCCCAGATCACAACACACCTAAACCAAGCAATCAAAAAACACAGAATATCAGGTGTGTTAAAAGCGGGAAGAGTGCAAAAATGTGGACCGTCTGCTGGTCCCTAAGGACCCATTTGGAAAAACACTGATCTAAAAAGGCTACAGTAAAAGGTAAGACACACGTTATGTTTTTATGTTCAATTTGTTAAATCACTGGTCAGTTATGACAAGAATGCATCTTAACTGCTATACCAATAATAACAAATACAACAAGCAAGTTATTACTGTCCTATCAATACATCACCCACACCAAGTTTACATGACAGCGCAAAGAGGATTTTTACTCCAACAGTATTTTTTTTTATTATTAAAAAAGAGGCCAAAACTTTATGTATATGAAAGAGTAATGTACATAGTATACGATTCATTTATTTTTTTATGGCAAACTCTCTGCTGGTGTGGTTTACCTCTAACTGCATATCATAGGTTTCCTTATCCATTGTTAACCAGTCACATGGCTTCAAATTTAATTTAGGTGGGTTTAAATTCCAGCTTTGAGTAATGTAACAAAGAAACATCAAGTAAACTCATCTTAGGTAAATAGCAATGCACACTCTTTGCTATGAATTTAGAGGACTTTAAAAATCATCTTATTTGGTACATTAGTAAACTGTAGCCAGTGTGACTGTGGAGTTTAACTGCCCTCTAGTGCTCAGTAGAGTAATTCCATATAAGATATTGGGATTGGTGACCGAGCGTCCTGTCAGCAATAATTACATGCAAGAAAGAAATCAGGTTGATAGTAGCTCAGTGTTATAATAATAATGTCACCTTTATTGTCACATATACATATACAAGTACAGTACAGTGAAATTGATTCTTTGCATATCCC
>JAOUQW010000004.1:18363096-18380325 GCA_028565825.1 Olivaichthys viedmensis
ATTATACATAATTATAAAAGAGCCCTTCTAATACCCTTCCAAATTTTTTCCAGATAAAGAAAAGCTGCCGTTTTGCTTAAGAAAATATCAAGTCAGTTGGGTATTGAGTTGTCTCTGTAGTAAGATTCTTTGTCCTACATTACATTTGGAGAGAAAGGTGATGGCCATATGGTGGTAAAATATTCTGACCAGACTTTGATTACTGTAATTACATCTCTCTTAAAAAACCTTTCCTGCTGCTCTAGCCATGGTCTTGCTTTTAGTTTGTTCTAATGTCAGATCTGAAACAGCCTAATATCTATGTGCTTACTGCTTTAAATAGTGGCTTAATGCAGAATTGGTAGCCTATCGCAGGTTAATGCTGACGCTATGGGACCAGACTGTACGCAGTGACCACTGTTTCAAAATGTGTTTTGTATGCTTTTCATTTTTGCTCACCTTCTTTTGAGGCTTTGTGGCTATATCATCTCAACACAATTTACAAGATTTCATACGAGCCAATTCATATGAAAATTTGATTTTGCTCCCAATTGTTAATTTCCAGATTTCTAGATAGTTTCCACCTATAACTTTCATATGTCTACAAAATGTACAAAGAAATTGATGATTATTGATTTAGCTACTTTATTTTTTATACTTTTATACCAACTCCTTTAACCACTCAAAACTAATTTTGTTGTATTTTCAGTTTTTCAGGTAGAAGTTCAACAGGCGTTTTTAAATCTCTTCATATTGAATCATATATGGTTAGAAAGCTTTTTTCCTAAGACATTATGTAGTCCATGTATATATGTTTCCTGAGATGACGTAATGATTCGTGCTGAAAGATTAACTGTTACCTGTTGGTTATTCTGTTGGTTAATGGCATTATGCTTATCGGCTCTTTTTCCGCACCAAGTCACATTTTTCTTAGCCATTAAAAGGAGTACATCTAATTTCCCACACTGGTTCATAGGTCTTAAAGCCAGACTTTGACATTGATCTGTCTTAATATCTTGAGTAGTTTTGACTTAAGGGACATTTTATCCATAAAACTATGCAAAACATGCACTTGTCATACATATAAATGCCATTCACTCACTGAATTCACTCACTCTCACACAGGATGTTTGATTGACACCCAGTTTTTCACCCTTGATACTCTTATTGACACTACAATACAGAATACAGAAATCAAATTGGTATAATTACCAAGAGCTTGCATGACTCCGTCTTCTCCAGATTATGGTGTCCAGAGTATATGTCTTTTCCCAAATTACATTTCCACCCATTTGCAGTCTGCACACACACACACACACACGCTCGCACCCTCAGGCCTGAGGCTGGGTCCCGTTGGACTTAATTTAAAGCTTAGCGGTCCGTATTGGTCAGACTCCAAGCAACACCTCTGGCACAAAATGAAATAGAGCAAGGGAGTAGAGTAACGGACAGGAAAAGACAGAAGAAAAAGCAAAGAGCTACAGGAAAAAGCAAAGAGCTCTCTCATGGCCATCATCTTTCAATCTGCTGGAGATCTTTCTATCACACTGAGAAAGATCAATCTACTGCTGCCGTGGTGGTACAGGGGCAAGTGTAAGTGTCCAATAGCTGCTCACTCAAACTTTGCATGAGGTCAGTTTGGTTTCATAATCAGGTTTGTTTCCTAGCTTCTGGATTCTGGGCTTACGTAGGGGCTGTTGGTCCAGAACCAGTTTTTGTGACTAAGATTAGAATCTGATCCAGACCTCTGATCAACCTTTCCAGGAAGAGACACTTAAAAGTGGCGTTTGTGCTTAAGTGTGTTTAAAGGATGAACATATAGTGAGATGGAAAATAGGGGTTGGTGCAATGTTGTGATGTTTGTCACAGCAGCTTCCGCTTCTCCCAAGAGAAGGGTCATGATGTTTTTGGCTTGGCTTACGTGTTTTCCTGAATAGTGGAAAGGAAAATGTTATTTGCTGGAGGCTTTACTTCTGGTACCAAGCAAGTGTGTAAACATCAGTCTGACCAAAAAACTTAATTTTGAGTGCTTTTCATGATGTTGGGTGCCCATTTTGGAAAAATTAATCAAGGGATGCTAACATGTGGCGATTAGAGATAAAATTGGGTGTTTCAAAATGCTCTCTGAAGCCAGGTCAGCAAAGTCACTTGCAGAGTGATGTGATGCATGTTTTTTGCATAATGTATGGAAAATCTGTGTGTGTATGTGTGTGTGGGCCTGTATATCATTTCATTTGTCTTTACCACAAATCCAGAGAAGTAAAAAGCAGTAAGGCAGTTACTACATTATATAACACATCAATAGACCACTTCAGAGAAATCACCAAATTTCATGGGTCATTCATTCAGTCACCGTCTATAACATTAATACTGAATATTACCATGACTCCAGTTTCCTCCCCATTTTGCATTTCCCATTTGCGTTATGAAATAACAAGTTTGGGAGAAAGAAAACTCTTGAAACTCCATCTCCTTCCTAGTTAACTTCCTATACATTTCTATCTCTCCCTTGCATTCCCTATGATAAAGTTTTTGCCAGCCATAAACTTATTTCCTTATAACTGGAATCCTTATTCAATCTTATGAATTTCAGTGCCTGCCAGAGGAGGGCAGCTCCTCCTGCTGAGCCTTGCTTCCTTCCAAGGTATTCTTTCATCCCCCTTGGCTTGCTCACTAGGGGTTAAGGCACTAATGTCTCTAAAGCTGATGAAACATAAAATAACACTCTATTCCAGGGGCCGTCAACTGGCGAAGTATTTCAGCAGACCGAAGCGGGCACTTGAAAAAATACTGTAGTTATGGGGGACAAAACGTAGTCCAGTTTTCTAAACATGAACCAGTGTGGCTTTTGTAGCAGATCCTCTGTTGCGGCTCATCCAATCACATATTTATGTAAATTATTTAGCTAAAGGCAGCTCATCGGACCGGAGACTAGCTACAGGGCTGGAGACATTAGGTCAGAAAGGGAAGAATTTTATAGATTTTTCAATTAATCTTCCCTCTCTGGTCTGATTAGTGGATGTGACGACATGGCTTGTTAAAAAAATTAAAAAAAATAAAAGTCGCACGACAGAATGTTTAAAGACGAGTGGACAGAGAAGTCTGCATTTATTCTTCCAGCTTCAAGTTTAAAACCGATGTGTCTCATCTGTTCAGAGTCCGTGGCGCTGGTCAAAGTCTTAACGTGAAGCGCCACTACAAAACAAAACATAATAACTTAACCAATTAACCTCAGCACAAAATTTAGTTCTGAGGAGAAATAAAATAAACCAACTCAAAGCTGGCCCACCAGCGTCCTCATCCATTTCCTTACAGCCCAAGAGTGTGCAAATAAATGTTTATAAAGGTATATTAAAAATTCAACAGATTAAAAAAATATATTTGATGTCTTATTTTATTTCATTAGTAGCCATGAACTAATCATTAATGGTTAAGCATTAAAGCGTAACTGTTGTCGCCATACAGTCATGTTAGTTTGCTTTTCTGGACCTTTGTAAGCAAGAAATTTTACGTAACTGGACCTTCACAAATAAAAAAAATAAAAAACATAGCAAAGAACCTTGCTATTCTTTAAAAAAAACAACTACGACTCTCGACGATGTGCATTGCTGCAAACGTGGTTACTGTTGAGTGATGACAACCTGAACATAATCTCTCTACAAGAAATATGATTTTAGCCGGAAGAATTAAGCCAAACACGCACACACAAAAAAAACCATGTTTATTATTGTTCCACTTTTAGATAAAACTGTAATCTTACATTTTTAAAAGGTAATTTTATCCTGAACAGAACGTAAGGTTTAGAGGATGACCAACGCAGTTTGCATTTTCTCACCTCTCAGTTTCATAACCCCTGAATGGTGTAACTCTCAGACATAAAATGCATATCATTAGAATCGTGAATACTTTGTAGCAGTAGCTTTATTGTAATTCTCATAGCTTCATGTCAGCGAGTAATCCAGTTTTGAAAAGACATAAGTGTCCATCATTATCTCCCAAATGCACTACTAAGCCATACTATGTCCCACCATTAGAGTTTTATTATTCCTGCAGACACTGTAACCATTCCTGAAGAGATATCTCAAGGCACACAAAATTTCAACGCACACAAAATAATTGATTATTCATAAAAAGGCTACTATAAAAATGTTAGAAGCCTAGAAATAAAGGTTGTAAATAAAGGCCTTCAAGGGTTGAATAACAAGCAGTGTCTCAATTTTATTGTACAGAATTGGTTTCTAGAATTAGTTTGCCCAGCCAAAACATGAACTGTAGATGCAGCTGTCACATTGAACTTTACTCACCAATCCAGGAGTTTAACTGTTTTTTTTAAATAAATCATTTAAATCTTGACGATATGTATTGTCTCGTGTGATCTTGTATGATTAGGCCTGGCTTTGGCATTCCATGATGGCACTATTCAGATGCTGCACCGTCTGTCCCTCCAAACCCTGGGTGTGTTTTGCGGGACTTCTGGCACTTCTCAGCGCGTGGGGGACGAGCCTCCTATTAAACGACAGAGAACCGGTGGACCCACAGTGCATTTCAAAGCCCTCCAGTTCTCCTGGACTTCTCTTGCTCTGGTTGGTGTGGATAACCATGGAAAGGTACGCAAAGCAAAGTTTTGTTTTGGCTGGACAGAAGCACATTAGGCTGCACTTACATAGTCACTGACGTTGGCTAACTGAACTAGAGGTGTGCATCGGGACTGGGATCCTGCCAGACCCAACAGAAAAGTTGCGGGAGCGGGCAGGTTTTACTCTCATGCGGTCGGTCAGATATGAAGCTTGCGGGACAAAGCGAGATTACGTTTTCAATAATCTTCAATCTCAATTAAAGGTCTTGAACTACAATTAACACAAATCAGGGATCTCAGGTTTGCGGATTGAGCCCATTTTACACCAGAACCGAAACCCCACGGCGCTCTGCATTTTACTCCTCACGTGCGTCGAATATACAGGGGCATGGAGCATTCATTTCTGTGTTTTCATTCACTGGTTTAGTAAATATAACGTGCAAATATCTGTACTGACTGTCAGTTTATTATAAACATGCATTACCACTGTGGATGATCACATAAAGCTGCTTGTTAGTCTAGTGAGATTTTCACTCCTACACTCTGTGTGGCAGTTGGAACATTCATGAAGTTTGAATTTTAATTAATATTAGAAAATATTGTGCCCGGTTACAAAGAGAAATAACTGCGGGAGCGGGCGGGATTGGTCAGAATTTCTTTCAGGAGCGAGCGGAAGTGGGATTTTAAAAAAGTCTCGCACACCCCTCTAAACTGAACTTATTTTTACTTATTTACTTAGAAGTATTAGAAGTGGCTACACTTTTACCCTGATCAAGAAATCAAGATTCTATAAATATGCAAATTGAAACGCCCCAAACCTACATGTGCCCGCCCCCTTCTTGAGAAAACCGACATAATAGCATGATTGGCTCTTATACTTTATGATGCAATAACACTTTCCTGTCACAGTACTAACTCATTTTTCAATGCAGTTTTTTAATGAGATCGCTCAAGTTCCTTAAAAGACTTCAGTAACAGTTCTTGCGCTTTGACCAGCCTGCACACTCCGATTAATTCCCCCCAAAAGATTTAATCATAAAAATGTATAAAGTCTAGGGTGTCTTTCAGAAGCAGTTCATGAGTTCATAATCTAGCAGAGGCAGAATCTAGCAGTGTTTATAGTTGCGAAAGTGCATTTGGTGTTTTATATGAAAAGCCTGCGTAAATTTTACACGCAGAATATCCAATATGCCGTGGATAGATCTCAAAGTAGCATTATGAGCTGACCTCACTTTTGTCTCCTGCTGCTGTTCTTAGCTGCACATGATCCGCGTCTCCCCCTCCATGGGTCAGATGTTGGACATGAACATTCTGCTGCGTCACCTACTGTTTTTGCTAGAGTACTGCATGGTGACGGGCTACGACTGGTGGGACGTGCTGCTGCATGTGCAACCTGGCATGGTGCATAACCTGGTGGAGAAGCTCCATGAGGAGTACATGAGGCAGAATCAGGCACTGCAGCAGGTACATATGGATAATCACATTTGTCCTTATTCTGATAGGAGATCATTCCGAAGCTGTTTGATTTCCACCCTTGCATTCTGTATAGTGTGGTTATTAGACTGGTTATGTACAAGTTACTATGACAACCGAGAATGAGGGCTATGTAAAGCAACAGGGGCTTTAGGACAAGTATATTTAGACTGGCCCATATCAGCTCTTTACTGCCCTAACTCAAGTAATAGCAAATGTTTAAAGAGCTATTAAAAGCATGAAATGTACTATACTGTATATTTTATTATCCATATAATACTTTAGAGTTAATGGTACCCCTCAAGAGAATGGGCAGAAATGATTGAATAAAAAAATATTCAAAAAATTGAAACGGCTTACCTTCCTCAAACAAAAAAGAATTCTCATAAGAACTTTTTTTTTTTTTTTAAATAAAAGTATTTTCTTTCAAAAACGTATGTGGCAAAATTATTGCCACTCTTAAAGAATATTTAAAATGAATGGAAACTTATTTTGCATTATGCACTGTTTTTGCGTTTCCATACACGTTTATGCCTAAAACATCACTAAAGCTAGATTTATTTAGGATCATGGGTAATTTGTAATGAAGGATTCTTTTCTGGTTTTGGTTGGGTTTGGAAGGTACTCTCCACCCGAATCGTGGCTGTAAAGGCCTCTCTGTGCAAGCTGTCCTCAGCCACAGCAGCCCGGGCATGCGACTTCTACGCCAAGCTGCTCCTCATTGCCATTAGCTCCACGCTCAAATCTCTACTGAGGCCCCACGTCCTCAACACACCAGACAAGAGCCCAGGAGACCGGCTGGCAGAGATCTGCACCAAGAACACCGACACTGGTAATGGTCTCATATCTATGGATTGTGGAACTTTTGCCCAGGCCCTGATCAGTTTTATTTGTAAGTACATTGCTTCCCCACTCTTAGATTGTCTAAGATTAGCTCTTCGCAATGTACACAATTTTCCTTTAGCTTTTCTCAAATCTTGTCGGGGTATCCGTATGTTTAATTTAGTTGAGACGAGAGGCTCTATTAGAGCACTAGTGCAAAATATAACAAAACACAAGAGTTGAAGTGCATGGAAAAAAAGAAACCTGTAAAACAAACAGCAAGAATTAGAGCCACTCATGAACAATAGTCTCAACTATAGATGGAGATCGTAAATAGCCTGGCCTATGGTAAAAGCCATTTACGAAAAAGAGCTGCTGTGGCTTGCTTGCCACTCCTTTATATTATGTTCTTTCTGCGCAAAACCTCAGATTGGTGAGCTATGAACACAATATTCCATCACAGCCAGACGCCTGTGACTCATTAAATGAAATCGCACATTTGTTTATTTCAACCAGACATTGACAAGGTGATGATCAACCTGAAGACGGAGGAGTTTGTTCTGGACGGGCCTCCACTCCAGTCCCTACAACAGCTCATTCAGTGGGTGGGAGACTTTGTGCTGTATCTGCTGGCCAACCTGCCCAACCAGGTCAGTTTAGCTTACATAGCGTATCTTAAATAACTTAATAAAGTACCATGGAAATAATGCCAGATGCAAGGAAAGTAAGCCTGTGATAAAAGCGGTAAAGGCTTCTTTGCAAGCAGGGATATACAGTATTTCAGTCAACACTTTGTTTCTACCTGCCACTACACTTTATGCTACTTGCCAAATTACTTAATCACAGATATTGGTGTCTGTGTGTCATTTACTCTCACGCCTGTTTATTTTCTCTCAAAAACGTATGTGGCAAAATGATTGGTACCACTACCATTGCCTGTGTGTTGCCCGTGTGTGTGTTGTGTTGCCCTGTGATGGACTGGTGTCCCATTCAGGGTTTATACCCGCCTTGAGCCCAGTGGTCCCGGGATAGGCTTTGGATCCACCACAACCACTGACCAGGATAAAGCGGTTATTGAAGATGAATCAATTAATAAATGAAATTGTCATCCATCCTTTTTAATTGCTCTCCAGTTGCTCTCTTTTTGCCTTTGACCATTTCCTGTTTCCCTGGGGTATAAATATGAAGTTTCACACATTGTGTTCAAAGCTTTTTGGTAATGCCACATCCATCAAAAACAAAGAGATTTTAACACAAAAGAGACCGCACAGGTCAAGTCAGGTAGTGAATGTAAAAATACATAAACAGTTTAAAATACCATGAAACACAAACAGGGCCATACTATAAAAGTCTGGAACAGTTGATAATTAGCCAAGAAGAGGATGTATGAGCCCCCCTCACAGGAAGTGATAGTGAGGGAGGCAAAGAAGAGCCTGAAGATCACAGTTCCAGAATTGCACAGTTTAGTGGATTCTTGATGTTCCATAATCAACTGTTAAACGCCACCTGCATAACAACAAGCTATTTGGAAGGGTTTCACCTAAAGAAGCCTTTCCTGAGACTAAAAGCTAACTGTTGTTTTTTTTTTGGTCCATGCACAAAATACAGTATTTCTGGAGTTGACTGTACGTGCGTTGCGCATAAACGGTTATTAAACTCCCCCAACAAATGCCCTTTGGCTTCCATTATAAGTGAGTTTCGAGACAACGGGCTTTCTGTGGTAATCACACACATGCCACAGATGTGTTGTATAGAGATTAAGTTAAAAAACACTGGAGAATGCACAAAAGCAAATTATACTTGCCCCATAAACTGTGTTCCCTTTTTACTAAACATACGCTGTCGGTAAATCGTGACAGATTTGAGGTTGGAGCACATGCAGCCTTAGCACATCAATCGGCGATGGCTAGGGGGCATGATCGGATGATGCTATATTTCACGTCTCCTAAGCCTAGTTTCCATCCACCTGTTCCAGAAAACTGTGGAAATGTAATGTGGAGGAAAATCAGCTGTGAAAAAGTATGAAGCATGTTTTTTAATCCCCTGCATGCAGACCAATTCCCCAGAGGGCGCCCTCTGCAAAGTGAGCTGGTAGTCGAGAATGGGGGAGCTGGGGAGGAGCACCCCTTGGTCTGTTCATGCGGGGTGAGAACAGAGGGGTCATTTTCCTCCACAGACCAGGAATCGAGTAAAAATCATAATTACTCTTCTTTGCTTCCATAGCCAGAAGTGTGAAAAATGCCTTCATGTTTTTTATGCTTCGCTAAGGTAGAAAAGTTGGCATATCATTAAAATGAAGATGTGATGAGGGGTGATGGACATTCTAGCTGAAGAAACTGCATCTACTGAGACTAGCAATAAATCATAATGTAGCCCTCCATGGCTAAATCCCTAACCACCTACTACTACTACCACCGTACTTATGATAACCTAAGGTGGCATACTATTTGTACGTTTTTTACTGTATTTAGTGCAGTAGTATGCAGTTTGGGACGTAGCCACAGACAGTGTCCAGTTGTTTTGATAACACGGAAAGCTTCATTGCACAAGCTAAATGCTTAGCTAGCTCTCTCAATTTTATGCAGCCTACCACAGGTGATGTGATGTACTAGTATGCTGAGCTAGTATGTGATTTTGAATGTAGCTCATGGCTGTGTGATTAGCTTTTGGTCTTTTGATTAGGCATACTTATTTATGCTTATTAATAAAAAGATTTCCATGGATCCCAAAAAGAAATGGATAGAAATGTAGCATAATCCATCTCTCGTCCTGTCCATTGCAGGGCTCCATAGTGCGTCCAGGCTTTGGTTTCCTGCGCGACGGGCCCTCTCTGGGCATGCTGAGGGAGATGATGGTGATGATCCGCATCTGGGGGCTGCTGAAGCCTGGCTGCCTGCCCATCTACACGGCCACCTCCGATAACCAGGACAGCATGTCTCTGCTCTTCCGCCTCCTCACCAAACTCTGGCTCTGCTGTGAGTCTGTCTTAAGAACACCATCTGGTGGAGTCGGTCTTCAGCTGTAATTTTGACATATAAGAAAGAGAACGGGAAGGAAATGAAAAATGAATAAGTATTGGTCATGTTCAACACAATCCAGCATTCAGTAGAATTGTGACCATGTTCCTAAACGCTTTATTTAACCCCTGTCTTTAGAATAATGCGTAGTCTCTCTTTTGTTTCTGCTATCCTAAGGGAAACAAGGGATCACTTTATAGTAGTAAATAGTTGTTCTTTGTGACTCTCCTAAGAATAATTTTTGTGTTTTTAATCCTGTAAAACTTACAGCGCGAGACGAGAGTCACCCTCAGGAGCCGGACGAGACGCTGCTGGACGAGTGCTGTTTGCTTCCCAGCCAGCTGCTTGTGCCAAGCATGGACTGGCTTCCCATCAACGATGGCGTCATTACCAAAATCCAGAACAAGCACCATTTACGGCTGCAGTTCGGGAAGCCCTACACGCTCCCCGGACTCAACCCCAACTCGCAGACGGAGCTCTTCTCCAGGTGAGCAAGCCTGAGGCTGCTTTCTTTCATAATACTTCAATAATTCAAATTCAGACACATGAATAAACTCATTAAGAGGCAAGTTACTGGTCAGTTTAGTTATCTTCAGTCAAAGGTGTTGGTACACTACATCACGAATATGTAATGTACATGCAAGTAGACTCATAGGACTGCTTGACTCTACATGTACATCATATTTCGATTTGCCATGATGTTTCTGTCTTTGCCTCATCACTTTTACATGATATATAGTATTAATTATGGTCTTTTCAGGTGTCCAGCGTCTCAGAGGATGGACAATCTCCGCTGCTTACACATGGGCATCTGTCCCACAGAGGACAGCAAGGCCTGCACCAGGTACAAACAGAAAAAGCATTAAGTGATTAAGCACTGGCAATTTTAAAGAGTGCAATTGGACCACAATAAAAGTTGCATTCAAAAAAGGTTTGTTTTACAAATGCGTTCTAATATTATGCGTTCTACTACTTTGTTGTTCATGCTGCATAAAGCTCAGAAGGTGAAAATTGTTGCTTTCTTAAGCAAAAGAAATCACAAGGAGGCATTATCTTCATTTCAGTTTCATTTTTATTTACTTACCCACAGTCATGTCTTATTGTTGCTGCTATTTAGATAGATTTTGCATTTCTACCTGCAATCCACATAATAATCCACCATATTATAACTCCCCTTCACACAGGAGTAATATATACATTCATATACAAATGTATACTCCAACACACAGCTGGGTCAAAATCTCAAATGGCTTCCTGTTGACTAAACATGTTCACTACATAGGATATTTCATAACAGCATTGTAGAACCTTGCTTTATACCCAATAGAACACAATTTGAGATTTAGCCACAGAATGATAAGAAAGAAAGAAAACGTGTGACTCCAATAAGTGTCGTATAGAAATGTGTTCCTTATATGTCGTAGCACTTTTAGAACACTTGCTTTCTTCATTCTTTATATTAATTTAAAAAATGTATAAAAATGATATGCAATAAATTGCATGAATTTTTCCAGAGCCCTTTACCTACGTCAAGCAACAGTAAGGTGTATTAAGCCTAAAGGTTCAGGAATCCCATGTTTCAGTACACTTGCGTTAGGTGACTAAAAGTAGAACATGGGTTCTTAAATATTAGATTGTGGATTTTTGCTGTCAAATAATTCTGAACATCTGAATTGTGTTTGAATAGGCATATTTGTTCTGATAGCCCTAACCTTTTATAATATTTACATTTGTGTATATATAAACACTACATTTTATTGGTTGTATTGTTAATATGATTTTAAACCTGTCTTCACCACCTATTTGTCAGGTGTGGCTGTGTTACGATGCTACGTTCCCCGAACAAGACCAACGCCATGAAGCAGTGGGAGCAGCGCTGGATAAAGAACTGTCTGTGTGGAGGCCTCTGGAGAAAGATCCCCAACTCTGTGGCATGACTTTCCAGACTGGAAACAAGTTCTTCTCACAGGTTTTTCAAAAATCAGACGATGGAGATGGTTCATATGGCGTATCTGGCCCGGTCCTAAACACTGTCTCGCCATCTCGCCACACGTTAGTGTGTTCAGTTGGTCATCGTTACCATAGAGGGACCAAATGAAAAGGGTTCGACTTGGATGAAACCAGAAACTTGTCTTACAGCATTTAATAAAGGGATATTTTTATACACAAGCGAGACACCTTTTCTTCTCCATACGAAGTATTTAAAGCCCTAATCAGGCCTTCCAATAAGATATTGCCCAGTCCTGCAAAAGTGGAATTATGAAACGTTTTGACTATTTGTAAATATTAACAATGTTACTTTTACATGTCTTGTTTTGTATTACTTTCTTACAATAAACGCCAAGGCAGATGGAGCCATAATTTGGATGTTTTCCAGCAATGTGCTGCTACGTGGTTTCTTTTTCTGGCAAGTTCAATTTGGGTCTTAGAAATTGTATCGAGTCTCCATGATGTGCCCCCCATAAGGCCACAAGGAGGCAATTTTATTCCCCCTCATACTTTAGCAATGAATAAGGAGTTAACAAAGAAGTAAAGCCCGAAGCAACATGCAACATCATTTAATACGGAATAGCTTTTGATTTGTTCAAAAGTGTTTCATAGTGAAGTCTTTGGGGTAAACCTGCACAGAGCCTTTTAGCTTACACATGGACATGTCAATGTTGTTCTATTCGGTTTTAATGGCCTTCCAATTTTGGTCAGCAGTGGAAAACTTTTGTCCAGTTACTTTGTGGTTAACGTGAGACCAGATTTTCTTCATGGGGTTTAAAAAATACTACAATTCGTGCCCTTTTTTGGCTCGGCCCGTTTTTTGTATTCTTTTTTTGCCCCAGAGTGTAGTCTGCATTGTAAATTATACCTACATTTTATTTCATAACTAGTAACTTGATAGTGGTTACGCAATAAAGCTGTGGTGCGGCGCCTCACTTGCGCCCTCTGCTGGCGAGCCGCTTCTGCTTTTTAAGCATCTGTATCAATGCGCACAAGCGTGAGAACTACAGCCTTCCAAGCGTTTCAGACGTCCATTTTAGAGAGACAGCTAAATGATGAGCCCACAGATGATCTATAATAAACCTAGGATCTAGCACAGGTCAATAGCCTATAAGGCAACTGAAGTGCAAGTGCATATTTGAGCATAGCAAATCGTGCGAGTCGAATGACCGCCCACAAGAGTTGATACGAGTCCAAATGAACACTCTTTAAGAGTTAATCCAACCACGTCTTCAGTGGTGGGAGGGAGGCCCCTCTTTTTTCCCCCCACACACGTCTCCCTACACGCTTCACTTGCTCTTTCTATACGACCCTTACCCGTCTTTCGAGGGCTTATGTGTTTGGGGGAAACGGCGGTTTTTGACTGCGGGAGTCGGCTCCTGCGGAAGAACCGACTCACTATATTAACCACTTTAATGAGGGAGATCGCGCTCGGTTCTGTAAGCAGCCTCGCATCGCGTTGCACATACGTGTGGAAACGTGAGCAGAAACACGAATGCGAACGGCAAGCACTGCAGTGCCACCCACTGTAGCAGAAACGGGCTATTGGTTTAGGGATTTCTTTTCCTCGTCAAAGGTGAGTAATAATCTATCGCTACCTGTAATAGGGTGCAGACGCCCGGGCTAATGTTCGTTCAATTCTGATGTGAGCGGTTTCTGTCGCAGTGAGGTTACACGCACCGAGAGTTTTAAAACAACACAGCTGTCACTCAATGCTGGCGTTGTTGTTGTTGTTTTTTTTTTTGTTTTTTTAAAGACCGTTTCATTTGCATTTCGGATTTCTTTTCAACACGCGGCAATTAGTCTGCGTGGTCCTTCCTTCCATAACGTAGTGTCATTAGTCTCCACTGCATGCACACGAAGCCCTGTAGCGCGCGCGTTATCGTCCGACTGCGATCAGTCAGTGCGTTATTGATCAACGGCACATCGGTTATGTGTCATAACCTGCAGCCTACTGCGGATTTCCTCCCGATCTCTGCCACTGCCGGATCGAGTCTGTGATTAGACCGTCATGTGCAATTATTCAGCTAGAATCTTTATCCATCCGCTGTCAATTCTGTCTGTCTGTCTGTCTGTCTATTTGTCTTTCTCTACTAGTCATGTTCACCAAAAGCAAAGGACAGGTTTGTGCACGGCACCCAGCTTTTCCTCACTATTTTAAGAATTTATCACTGACATTTTAACTGAATTGAAAACTGCCATTGCCATTTACCTGTTAGATGTAGATGAAGTTGCCTAATCTAAACTCAAACCACGCTGGCCAGTTAATGCCAGTTACTACCAGTTAAATTCACATTAAGTGCATAATGACTACACACACTGGATCCTTGTGAAGAAAGCACCGTGAAGAGAAGGCTATACAACACTGGCTTGAAGACCATATTTGCACAACGTCCATTTGTGGGCTGCCTCGTCTGAAAAGTGCAGTCCCCCTGTGGGCATACCGGTTTAAATTAAATGGCTCTTTATTGGAAGCCCTTGAGTGTCTCGCTGGATATGTGACCACAGACATCGGTCTGTCTGACGAGGAGTCCATGGCCGAGCACCAACACACACACATATACACACACACACATGCTGACTTGGAGAGCGCTCAATACTGCTTCAATGACTGGAAGGCGTATGTGCCTCTTCAAGATAAACAGAGCTTGTCTTCATGAAAAACAAGCACTCTGTTTAGTACAGCCAAGACTCACAAGCTCCCACTTAAAAGTTGAGAACATGGGGACTCTCGATGGGCGGTAAAGCAAGATGGCTGGTTCGGCATTGAGCTCCTGACAGTCAAGGAAAATAAACCTCTCTATCTTTGATATAAATACGCATTGATGTTGCAACTATCTGTAACATAAGCAGGGGGGAAAAGCAAAAATAGAAGATTTTAGGAAAACCAGGGGAAGATTCAAAAATTCGTAACTGCGATTAGCAGGTAAGGTGTTAGAGAAGATGGTGATGTAGAGAACGAGGCTAACGAGAAGAGAACAGGAAATTACATTACAAGCCATTAAAGAAGAATTGGCTGAATTTACACAAGACATTGACCAAAAGCTGATGCCAAATGCACAAGCAATAAAAAATATAAAAAATCGAGGAAGCAATGACAAATGGATGAATTGAAAACAAAGAGCATAAAGATAAACAATCCACTTCAGCAAACATTGAAAGAACAGACAAAGACACTGGTGGAAAAAACAGAAAATATTGGAATCTAGGTCCAGGAGAAATACCTTACAAGTATATGTTCAGTACCGTTCATAGAAAGACTACTCAGAGATGAACTCACCCTTGCTGAGAAAAGATCTGCAAATTAAATGAACACATAGAGCTCTGAAATGGAAACCAAGTCCCACTTAACCTCTGAGGCCCATCATCATCAACTTTCTTTAATTCTACGAGTGTAAGGAAGATGCATCATGATAAAGGGGAGAATCGAAAATTAAATAGCAACATTAGTATCTGTGCACCGCTGGATCGTGATGAACATTTTTTTTAAATCTTTGCTTAACCCCATTGCATTGGAGGCTGATGGTATTTAAATATGTGGATAAGATCTTAATGTTGTATTGAATAATGATTTAAATACAAACAAAATTAACAACGTTGCTTGGGAGGCACCTGGGGGGATATTTATCTCGTGGAGAGGGTGTGTAAAGTGACTCATTATTTGCCCCCACACTTTGTCAACTCTAGGAAAGCTTATTTTATTTATGCAAATAGGAAAACTGATACCAAGTGAAGGAAGGTAGAATTGGTGTAGTCTATTTGTCAGATCATAGCATGCAATATATTTCAGAATTAAACACTGTGGTAACACCCTAATAACAGACGATTGTTGAACAAATGAAATTGGACATTAAATACTTAAAGGAAAATAACAGTGGGGAGGTAAACCTTTTTTATAATGAGGGATTCATTAAAGGCTTTATTACGTGGTAATTTGATAGCCATAGCAGCATCCCAAAAAAGGTACAATACAATAAACGTATATCAGATGTGAGGGTCTTTGAACAGCGGCACAAAATGAATAATGATCGGAGAGTATTACCGCAACAACGGGTTAAAAGTACCATCCATAAAATAGAGCTCTGTACTGAAATCAACTGAAATACGAACCAAAAGAAATAGAACATATTTATCGAAATTATAATTTTTTTAAAATATGTATACGCACAGACAACTATTGTAGATGAGGAAACTATGAAAAATTATTTAGATTTATGCCAGGTGAAGTGAAGCATGCAATTCACACAGATTAAAAACAAGCCCCAGGTGGTGAAGGCTTTCCATCTAAACCTCCAGAGAATAGTTGATCCCACTCTATTTGACAACCTTTAACTGGATAATAAAAGAAGACTTAACCCCACCATCATGGAAGGGGACTATTATATTAGTAATCTCCAAGGATGGTAAAGATATGTCAACTATAGACATATATATATATATATATATATATATATAGCAAAACATATATATAAAAAATATTTACAGTATCAGTCAAAAGTTTGGACACACCTGTTTCCTTCAGTTTTACTATTTACTACCTTTTTAGAATAATAATAATAATAATAATAATAAAGACTTTATTATCATTAATACTATGAACACAGTGACTAAGAAAAGTGTTCAGCAAATCAAAACAATTTTATAATTATTAACAGTGTCCTGATGAAGCTTTGCCACACTCTCGCCATCTTCTCAACCAGCTGCATGAGGGAGCTTCACCCAGGAGGCTTTTCGTAAACTTCCCAAATAGGCCGAGCAACTTGTTGTCTGCTTCTCCTGAGTAAAACTGTGTGTTTGGGGAAACAATTTAATTTTAAGTAAAAACTACTTGTTTTAAGTAAAAAAATAATAATAATAATTTTATTTCTAAAAATACATTTTGATTCAGAAATAAATGTATACATGGGCATTAACCTCATTATTTACATTTGTCTTCGAAACAAATTTCAACTGTAAGCCTTTATCAAAATGTCTTTAAGTCAATGAAAAATATATATTTAATGTAGTGTGTCCAAACTTTTGACTTGTACTGTATCTTTAGAAAATAAAACTAGCAAGAAGCTAACCAAACTACCAAAATTAGTTCAAACCGAACTTACCCCTGAAGGTTTGTAGACTTTTTATTTAGTGTTTGTGTGTGCTGTATTTATCAGCGCAAGTTAACCACAGAAGAAGTGCTTTCTTGTTTTGTCATGTTCCCCTTTGCTCGATTCGGTAGCACTCTTTCTCCCTGGCTCTGTGGTGTCACTAAATTTTTTTACCAAACATGACAAGTGGTGGCTCAGTGGTTAGGGCACTGGGCTACTGATCAGAAGATCGTGGGTTCAAGCCTCAGATCTGCCAAGCTGCCACTGTTGGGCCCTTGAGCAAGGC
>JAOUQW010000004.1:18380425-18393261 GCA_028565825.1 Olivaichthys viedmensis
TCGGATTTATTGTGTATGATTAATGATATGAAAAAGTGTTTTTTCGTGTTCCTGAAAAATTTGAATTTTGGAGATACGTTTTTCATTGAACAGCGACGATATGCAGCCCTGATAGGCCTTCATGCACTAAAAGTGTAATAAGGTTCATTGTAATTTTTTGTATCAAACATTAAAGAGAATTGGTTTTAAGGTGGAATCAATTCAATACAATTTCTCAACAACCTACTGCAAGAGTAAAACTCAACTGAAACATTCCTTTTTGTGCAACGGGGGTTGCAGTCTTAGCCCTTCTTTATTTGCCATTTGTATAGAACCACTGGCTCAAGCAATTTGACAAGATACAGATCTAAATGGTATACCTATTGGGCCAAAGGACGTGCAGTTTGTCTTTTTGCAGATGATGTGATGATCTATCTAATTTATATGCAGGTTGCAAATTATTATCTTCCCAGAAGCCTAGGCAACTATATAACTATATGAGTTGGATAGGACCAATTATGATCACATTAACCACAATATATAAAAGGATATTGACAGATGGTCCACTTAGACAGTAAGTGAGATAAACGGGAAAATGAATACACATTTCAGTGGGCTTGGGACAAACTCATTGCTGTATTGATCTGGAATGGGAAAAGACCTAGGATTCGAAAGGTCCATCTAAAAAGAAATATTTCTATGCGGCCCCACATCTGAGGTATTGGTGTAATTGTAATTATAATGCGAGATTGGAAAGAAATGGAAACATCTACTCAGGATTAGCAGATCCAAACATTCTTAGGAGAAGATACTCCTTATGATACTCCCCATCAGTATCGTAAGTGTGATTGATTTAATAACAATTTTTTACATTAGAAACTTGGTTTACTCTTGTCAGACAATACAAAGTAGAGAAAGATCCAACAACGCTAAGCTGGATTGTTTTTGCTAATACATTTAAACCAGGAACAAGCGACTCAACTCTGTGCACCCCAATGACGCAGTATTCTGTTCACCATTATTATTACTACTACTTTTTTATTTGAACTGATCCTTCTTTCTGTCTTGTTTAAAAAAATATGAATCCAGTACATGTCTTTAGACCAAGAGTCTCATTTGGGCACTAGTGGTCTAGCATAAAGCAGTCAGTTCTCTAAAATGTGACCACACAAATGTGCAGACAGATATGCTTATTGTCTTCCTTTTAAAATCTTTGGCAAGGAATTAATTTATTTCTGTTCCACGGTTGCACACACGGTAGGTCTAGTATGTACCTTTATCATTCTCATCTTTCCACATTGCAGAGAGGAGGATTGTTTAAATTGGAAATAGTACTGTCACTGTTCTTTTCCCCTTTCTGTTTTTAATTACCAGATAATTCTGCCTTTTAATATTCAGGAGAACAGAAGTCATTTCTATCAGAGGGATTTTAGTTGCCTAAGTCTCTGTAAGAGAACAGGACTGCAAAATAGCTTGAAGAAAATTAACCATCAACTAATTTTTCATCAGGTCAGTGTTTGGGAGAATCAATAATGATGCCCGCACGAGAAACGACCAAGAAGAAACCACCCAAAGACAGCTTAACATTATTACCCTGCTTCTATTTTGTAGAGGTGAGCATCACTGAATATTACCATAGTGTACTGTCTAATGATAGTCAGTATTGGCAACCTTCATGAAAATGAGCAAAAATGAAATAAACATCACACACAATGATTAAAAATTTCATATGAACTTAGTTTTCTAAATTAAAGTATTTTCTTTCAAAAACAAAATTATTGACACCCCTAAAGAATATTTAAAAAATAAATGCAAACAAATTGTCATCCTTGAAAAAATTATATATATATTTGTTTTTAACTCTGTTGTTGCCTCCTGTTTCCTTGGGGTATAAATATGAGGTTACACATATGTAAAAATTTATTTGTCATCCATTACCATGCGGAAAGCCAAAGAGCTTTCAACACAAAAGAGACATATTGTTAAAAAATACCATTAAACCAATCAGGGCCATTATAAAAAATAAAAAATAAAATAATGAAATAATGAATATAATAATAATAATAAAAAAGAACAGTTCAAAATTAGCTTGGATCATTGATGTTTTGGGAATGTCTTGTGGCTAGTGGTCCAGGTGCTCTTGTGGAGATTGATGGCATCATGACTTCTGCGAAGTACCAGGATATTTTGGCACGAAACCTGGTTGCCTCTGCCTCTGTTAAGACTTGGCCGTAGATTTTTTATTTTTTATTTTTTATTGTTTTTTTTATTTTTAGGTCCACATTCGCAAACCTAAGAATATAAGGATCCTTTATAAGATTTAAAGCTTGAAATGTTTTGCAAGGAGAAGTGGTCCAAGATCTCTCTATAAGTGTCTCCAACCTTGTTAGACATTACAGGAAAAGGCACAGTGTTGTTATTCTCTCCAGGGAAGGCTGCCAGTAAATTTGAAACCAGTGTTTTGCAGAAAAATGGCATTACTTAAGAAACCTTTTTATGTTTGAAGATATATTTTCCTAAAATAAAACTATACAGCGTCTCCATTTGTTTAAGCTGGAAATATCACTAATTGCATGTGTCGCTCATTTTCTATATTCATAATTATATTGTATATATTTATTTACTTGTATATATGGATCTATATTTGCTCATTTTCATGAAGGTCCATCCAAGACAAAGCCGTGCTAGATACAGCTTATACACAACATAATCGTTTCTTGCTTTGTAATGGGTTAGTAATTATATTCTCAATGCATTGCTGTGAGTCAGTCTCTCCTGTGACTCCCAGCTGCCCATCGTGGCTTCCTCCATGGTGTCTCTGTACTTCCTGGAGTTGACGGATGTGCTACAGCCAGCGCAGGTGGGCTTCCGCTGCCATGATCGCTCGCTCAGCATGCCCTATGTGGAGAGCGGAGAGGAACTTATCCCCCTGCTCATGCTGCTGAGTCTCGCCTTTGCTGGCCCCGCTGCTTCTGTGAGTGCACGCGACTAATATAGGCACAATAAAAATATCCAAGAGTAATTTTTGCAGTATGAGCAGTGTCTAGTAGATGTTCTACGGTGTTCTATGACTTACCCAAGGGCTTCATCAGTTCTTAATGTTCCTCTTTGGACAAGTGGCAAAATATTTGCAAGATAAAAAGTCCAATGGCCTTGAATTACTGCTGTTAGGCATTTTAAAATGGCCTGGATGACTAAAAACCTTCATAGATAAGGTACGAGCATGGGTTCTTTAGATAGTTAAGCGTTCCCGGCTTCTTGAAGGGATTCTGTTTGGAACGTAATAAGGAGACACTCTGTTGTAGGGTTCAGTAGAACCTTTAAGGGTCCCCCAGAGGGACAAACTGAAGAACCCCAAGTGCTAGATTCAGATTATCAGTGCTATATTCAATTTCATTAGCATTGTACTAGAATGTAATGTAATTGTATCAGAAAAATCTTGCAAAATTCTTGATAACCTATGCTCTTCATTACCTTGTGCTGAAACTTGTTGCTGCTTTTCAGGTGTTAATTGAAGCTGAGTAGTTTCTTTTGTGCTTGTGGCAAAATTAGGCATTCTTATTCAGTTAAATTTGTGGAGTATCTGCTTACTTTCTTTATTTGAGATGGTTATCTTATATTATAATAAAAAGATCCTTGTTATGTAATACATTTGAGTGTTGTGTCTGAGGGATTGTCTGGTGTTGTGTTCTGTTTAGATTATGATTGGAGAGGGTATTGTGTATTGCATGCAGTCCAGACTCAAGATAGGTCTTGGGAATGAGGGAAGCATCAATGCTGGGGGATGTAATTTTAACTCCTTCTTGCGCAGAACTGTGCGTTTTGTTGGTAAGTAACCAAACTTCTTATACTCTAAAATTAAAGCTACACAAACCATATGTATTCCAAGTGGACAATCATATCATTTATAATAAAAAATATTGTCAAAGGAGCTTAACATTTTGAAACATTCTCTTCCTTCTTACCTCTTCAGGTGTTCACGTGTTTGGTCTTTGTGCCACGGCACTGGTCACGGACGTCATCCAAATTGCCACCGGCTACCACACGCCCTTCTTCCTGACTGTGTGCAAGCCCAATTACACCCTCCTTGGAGTCTCCTGTGAGAAAAATCCTTACATCACTAAAGACATCTGCTCTGGCCAAGACCTGCATGCCATTCTCTCCGCCAGGTAATCCCACATCAACCCACCGCAAGTGACAGGGGATCAATATAATAGTTAACTACTGACAATAAGCTTCAGTCAAAAAGGATTTTGAATTAGTTTTATTTCTGCACTTTTGTAGATTTATCTCTTTTTCCTTACCCCAAGTGCTTTCCATGGTTTTGTCTTACTCTAGACATTTGCTTTCCTTTGTGGCAGGAAAACCTTTCCCTCCCAGCATGCAACTCTTTCTTCCTTTGCTGCTGTTTATATTTCAGTAAGTCTCTCTCTCTGTGTGGATGTGCGTCTCTGTTGGGTGTCAAGAGAAAATCAAACAATGTTTACCATTTTGCAAAGCCTAGCAAATCCCCCTCTTGATGTGTCTCAATAAAAGCAAACAGTATGAGCAAAGTTTCTAATTGTAGTGGATTTTAAAAAATTTGAACAAGCTCATGAAATTAAATAGATGCTCACGAACTTGGATCACACAAGTTCAGTTTTTTTAATGCATGCTTTTGGTATTCAACAGAGTATAGGAAATATGTTTATTGATAACTCTTTAATCTTGCAAGGTATTTGGCAGGTGTTAGAAGTGCAGGAAGAGTAGACAAACCAGTCCCATTTTCAGCTCCCCTATGAAAATATCAAGAGTTGCCAGGCTGATGGATAACAATTTGTGCAAGCTGGTGTGGACCATCTGCTTCGTTCTCTGTTCCTCTAGATGTACTTCAACTCCACTATTTCAGACAGCACCAAGTTGCTGAAACCTGTGCTGGTGTTTGCCTTCGCCATCGCAGCTGCCCTGACAGGTCTCACTCAGATTACACAGTACCGCAGCCACCCCATCGACGTCTATGTGGGCTTCTGCATCGGCGCTGGCATTGCTGTGTACTTGGTGAGGCCACTTTTCTATGCCATGACCTTTGCTTAAGCTCACAATGGAAGTCCACTGTGGATTCTTCCTCTCCCTACCTAATATGTCTATTTGTAATGGTATGATTGGTATGAATGGTCTTATTGCAGCGTATATCTCCCTCTTGCAAGGCATAGTATCTAAGTTGGGGAAGACTGTGTCCTCAGGGACCATCTTGCCACTCTTTCATGTCAGTCATTTTTTCCTTGCCTTGATCTTTTCTCCCGCTTCAGAGCTGCAGTGCAATGTAGTGCAACGTAGAAATATTCTCTGGGAGGTCGCTAGTGTGAATCCCAACTATGCCACAGCCATCCATAGTCCAAGAGAGCATAACTGGCACTTTTCTCTGGGTGGGAAGGATGGCATTACTCTCTCTTCTGTCAATTAGAGCGACACTAGCCAATCATGGCCGTCTGTGAGCTCATGTATACGGAAGAGGGCAGTTTGCGTCTCCTCCAAGCACGTTCAGCTGCCCTGTGGTGATGCATGAGCAGCAGTTCAAAAAGATGCAGTCGCACAGCCGTACATGTCTTGGAGGAAGCATATGTTAGCCTTCATCCTCCCCAGTTGGTAGCTGTCATGTGATAGGGGAGAACTAGCTAGTGGGTGGGAATTGGCATTGACCAAATTGGAAGAAAATGGAATAGAAAATTGGCATCAGTGAGGTTCAGGGTTCCACTCAGACTGGTCAATATTAATCTTATGTGATTGTATGCACTGTTATGTTGAAATTTTTCTTAGATTTTTCACTTCTTTTCAAAGTGCAATCAACAGTACAATAAAGAAAGTGCAGTCGTGTAATCCACAAATGGATCCATTGTGTGTATATAATCAGAAAGTGGTTCACCTGAGTCTGCTCTGGTTTGTCCCAGGCATTCTATGCTGTTTCTAACTTCAAACCAGCACAGGACGCCATTTCTCTTCCTGCCCCTCCCCCTCGGAAAGATGCCCTAAGAGCTCTTGCCCAGAGAGGCCACGATTCGGTTTACAACAAAGGCCATGCCTCTGAGAGCAACGAAGAGATCACATCGCCATCCACGTTAGACGGCTTGAACCGGCCCATACAGCGGGAGAAGGCATCATTGGGCAGCCTGAAACGAGCCAGTGTAGACGTAGAGCTCCTTGCACCCCGCAGCCCCATGGGTAAGGAGACTATGGTGACATTCAGCAACACTTTACCACGTGCCACAGCCGCAGGCCCAGAGGAGCCGGCAAGGCGTCTGGTAACAGTACCTGTGCCTATGGACCCCATGCGCTCACAGCAGTTGGTCTCTGAGTGGAAGCAGAAGTCCTTGGAGATGCGCAGTGCCAGTCTGCAGAGCGAAGAGGGCAGTAAAGAGGACTCAGACCTTGGCGACGACACCGCTGAGGAAGAGAGCTCACCATCCTCATTGTACGGTGCCACTGTGCCACATCCTGCCAAGCTAGCTAATGCACCAACTGGTCCAAGGGTGATGATGCCCCCTAAGCTGCCAGTCCCTCCGCCAGTGTCTCCAAAGAGCGCCAGTACCCGTGCTAAGTGGCTGTCCATCACGGAGAAGAGTGGTGCCAACATTCCAGGCGCCCTCAGGGCAACTAACCAGCCTCGAATCATGCAGGTCATTGCCATGTCCAAGCAGCAGGGTTTGCTGTCCAGCACGCCCAAATCCTCTGAGGCCTCATCCTCTTCTGCTACCTCCTCCATTGCAGGCACTGAGTCACCCCCCTACCGCCCTCCATCTGAGCGCGACAGCATCTCTGGTATCATCACAGTGGATGCCCATGCCACCCACCATCCTGTAATCCACATGGTCTCCAACCCTGCCAACCCATGGGAGTGGAGGGGGACCTCTAACGGGAACATGACTGAGTCATATGAACTCAATGACTTGAACCGCGAGGGCTCTAGAGGATATCGTCAGGTTAAGAACAGCTCGCCATGCTCTTCAACTAGCGATGCTGACCTAGATTCCCATCAGCCTCTTTATTCCCCTCAACCCCCTCAACCACCACAGCTCCCCAAGCTGGATCAAACCATAGAAGGACGCAGTCTGCGCTGCAAAACCCCTCTGGTGCTTGTTGATCGGGAGAACACTCAGAGCCAACAGGAGAACTTCTACAAAAGGCTGCAAAGTGGAAGACGCTTCAAAGAGTAACAAGATAGAACAGCTAGGAGCACAAATGAAGGTGCAGGGTGGACACATATCACTATGCATCACTCAGACTTTCATTTTCGTTTTGTGAATCTATTAGTTTTGATGACTTTGGTCAGTAGTGAGGGGAAATACCTGAGTGGTTTAATAAGTTCTGTTTAAAAAATGCTGCTTCAACCAACATGACGAGCACAATATTTTTGGTTACACCACTCTAGACTCGAATAGCACTGGAACTTAATTAAGAACATCTACATCTATGTACTGTATTTACCAAAATCTCAGATTTTTAAATATCAACAATATCAAAGACAGATTATAAAATACTGAAATGGCTATAATGTATTGTGGCCTTTTCTCTGTTGATACTTGACTTTAAGCACATTTGTGTGTGCCTATGATGTCAAGTGATTTTCATGTGTTTGCGTGTTTTAATGTGGTACTATCTTTTTTTAAATTGATCGTGTTTAAATTGATCCGCCTTCTTATAAGGAAGAGAGATTGACTTATTTTGCTTCATGAAATGCTTCACTCAAAAATGCTAACTTAGCTTGTTCAACCACTGCTAGATTTAGCATTTTTCACTGAAGTACACTAATGGGGAGTGTAACTCTTTTTACACATGGAACTCACAGGATCATGCACTCTTATCCTGACTGCAGTTCATACACACATTCAGACATACGCATTTCTGAGACTGGCATTTCTGGCTGTATTACAAAAACATGTGGGTTAAAGTACTGGAAGTCAGTAACTGGCAGTTATTGAACAGCAGGTTCCACGTGTAAGAATTGGCTACATTTTCCCGCCATTTATTTAAAAAATACCAAGAAAAAGTATCATTTTTATTGCTGTTTTGAATTAAGGAATGCATTATTCTGAGCACTTAAAAATAAAGCACAGGGAAGTGCCTCAAGTGGTAGGTTGGTTACAGCTATAGATTTTTGTAATACGAATGTGTAAATAATTGACTGAGGTTATTTAAGGCATTTGCTGTGTGCATATTTTGCTTATTTATTTCTGGTATGGAAAAAGCCTGTGGCTTATGCTCGCTTGCCGATGGACTACTGCATGTTATGTAAGTGGTTGTCTCAGTTGGAAGTTCAGCCTTGTCACAGTGATGAATTAAAATTGATCAGTGATTGTCCTTGTATTGTGTGGCAAATGCAGCACATTGAAAGTACAAAGTACTTTCCTCTGAAGTAGACATGTGCAGATCATACATTTTCATATTGCGATAATTGCCAAACCTTTTAGCACAGTTTGCGAAACTGTGATATCAGCATGATATTGTATTAAAAATGATATATATTCAAATATATGTTTTATTGTTCTTAACAACTTTTGTTTAATAATGAAAAATGTATAATTTTTCTTTTTTTGGTTATTGCTGACTGAGTTCCTAATGGAGAGGCTAACCACACTGTACTAACCTACAGGTTTAAAGAACAGGGCAGGGCTCCAGAGTGGCGCAACAGTAGAAAGTGCTCAGGAGTTTGAATCCCGCCAATGCCATCCGAGGCTGAATTGTCCAAGCGAGCATAATTAACCTGCTCTCTGGATGGGAGGGATGACATTCCTCTCTCCTGTCGATCAGAAAGACCCCCAGGGTGCCTGTGATCTCCTGTATACAAAATAAAGCAGTTAGCATTTTCCTCCAAGTATGTTCACTTGTGACATTTCATGAGCAGCACTTGCGGTGTTGTGTGATAGGGGAGAACGTTAAGTGTGTGTAATGCCACTGACAGTACAGATGTCCCAAATGAATCCCACGCATTTCAACAATGGAGATCTGTTAGTCAGTCAGTGAGTTTTCGTCTCTTTTAGGCTGGCCTGCTCAACGGTCTGGCAAACTGACCGTTGCGTTATTTCCCCGAGGTTGTTCTCTTTGTTAAAAAAAAAGTCATCAATCTCCTCCAGACAATACTTCATCAATAGATTTGTTACTGCCATGGGTCAGACCTACAAATGCCCATCCAATCCGTGACCATGTCCTCATCAATAATACAAACCACCTACCATTTAATTATACTAGGCTATAGATAAATAGTGAAATTAATCATTTGTTTTTTATTTTGTTCTTACCAGTTTAGGAACATTAACATATGTTCAGCTAGGAAGAATTACATTTTTGAGCCCTGGTGTTGTAAATTGCGGTATATTGTATAACCAATTATTGGCACTTGGCTTCTCTGATGATTCATCAAATGTATCAGGTTACTCCGATGCTGTGGTGATGGTTGTTTGAGACATCTTGGACTTAAAATATATACAGTACTCAAAGAATACACAGTATAATCCAATAACTGCTAGTCCTATCAATTGTGTTGACACAAAAATAAAATGTTTTATGCACAGTTTTTAACAACATTATAATCACAATTGTTGTAATCACATAAGCGCACAGTGGAATGAACTGCAGCCCACTCGTTCTTGTTGCTTTTACAGTGGTCCTGTGAAATGTATTATGTAAAGGCTGCTTTGTTTTCTGTGTGTTGGCTTGAGGGCATGCAGTGAACTAAAGATTATTAGTAGGAGGAAAGCCCTGGGCACACTGCGGTTTGCATTGGAGACTGTGTGGAAATAAGCACTAGAGACCGAAATGTGTACACACACAGACCTAGAACAAGTGCTGGCAGAGCTTTTGAATGCAAATTATCATGACAGCTAGCCAACAGAAAACCACCCACACAAACCCAAGCATTCATGCATACTGTATATGCATTTTATCATACACAGCAGAAGCCATATATTCATGAGAAATAGAAAATAAATGGGTATTATAACTAAACAAAATAATTACAGCTTAGTTGATGGGCGGGTTGTGCAGTACCCCTGACGCTCATTCCTGGTCCCACAGCTTAATGGTTAAAGGAAATCGTTCTGCCTGTGATTGATTTAGACTAGCAAATATGTGGGATGCAAGGTTAGAGGGAGAAGTTTGAACAGCCCTTATACTGTATGTTACCCACTAAATTAATTAATTAATATCAGAAGATTTATAACAAATATACAAAATAAAGCTATTAATAATATTTATACCAAAGCATGTAGTTTAGGCATAAGTGTTATTTGTATTCTGTCCTGATATACCACAGCTTTGTTGGGATTCGTTGCGATTTCTGAATAATCTGTGCTCCATGGATGAAAGCATCAGCAGATACAAGAGGACATGGTTTAGTATTGGTCCTCATTACAAAATCCACCTGGCCTCCTTCCTACAATTGCGAGACCGTTGTTCCATACTCCCTCGCACTTTACCAACACCCCCTCGACCCTCCACAGCCCATCCATAATGTACTTTTCCTTTATTTATTTTATTCCTTCCAGGCAAATGGGACTCTAGCTGTTGCCATGGCATCCGAGTGCTGAGCGGTATAAAGCAATTTATCATTTTAATGAGAAGAGTGTGAGGGACAGGGTGAGGATGGGCTTTAAAATCACAATCAGAGAGACAGGCAATACCTGTCACTGTGCTGCACCATGTATTTAGACAAGGCTACAGTAAAACGCCTACTAGCACTAGTCTGTTCTGAAAATGTTTCATAAAGCATCTGTTGGGAATTTTGTGTGATCACAAGAGAAATCAGGATGAAGTAGTTATAACCAGGTATTCAAGATAGATTTTTAATGAGGTACATGCATTCATACATGTCATATTTATATGAATGCCCAAAAAGTGCCTGAATGTGTTCCTTTAACAACAGCTTTTGATCTGGTCTTCTGATACATATCTATTCTAACAGATTCAATTTCATTCTGATTCTGTAGATTTCAGTTTAAAAGTAAACCTCACCTGAGACATAGAAGGGATGCACAGTAATTTTGAAGATTTATGATTTATGATGACCTTGACTGCATTGGGATGGCCTGAATTCCCTCTTTAAAGCAAGTCCAAATGGAAGGAGCATGTTGATGATGACTTATTTTCACACTCACTTCTCATTCCCAGCTCACTCATTCTGATTAAATTTTAAAGAGCTTTAATTAAGACTGTGGGCCCTTTGATGTCCAGGTGCCTGAGGTCCTCACTGTGTTTTATTTTTACAAAGCGCTTTCCTGACCTCTCTCATCATCTCAAATGGCAAAAATGCCACACTTAATAGTGATCTTCAAAAGCTTTTGCACTTATAAAGTAGTGATCATTCATTTTCAAGTCTACAAAAGGAATGGCTGATGACTGACATATGAAAGATGTCTTATGTTTGACTGATTATTACTCAAATTAAAATAAAAAAAATCTTAATGTGTCCTTTTAATGTTAGAAATGGCGGTGCTGCACTGTCTATGATTGAAACGTTTCGACAGTTGATACTTATTCCTTTTTAAATAAAAGTATTTTATCTCAGTGTCCATAAAGCAGTTTTGGTAACACATTGCTTAAAACCTGCATCATACGACTGACATTTCATAAATATGTCATGGCAGATGTCATTTGCTGTCATGATAGTTTATGTTCAGTTGTAGAGCAGTGATAGCTGCCATAGTCATGACATACATCCTCTTTACATCCTAAAGTGTTCTCTAGTTGGAATATGTTTTATTACATGTTTTATGATGTTATGACACGTAAATAATGACAACTGTCATAACTTTTGACAAAATAACATCTGCTATGACCTTATAAGAACTGTCATGGCATACATAATTTAGAACTGTGATTAAGTTGTTAACCAAATCTACTTTAGAGAGATCAAAAATAACAGACACCTGCCAGCTGATCAGAAACAAGTATTTTCTGTGGCTGAGGTATAAAATATCATTTGTTATGACAGTTTTCATAAAGTACATATCATAAAATCTGCCATTAGACATGCAACTCGAACCCAGCTGTCATGGCATCAAACATTATGGCAGCTATCATGACAATTACCAGTTATGGTAACATATCAGTCTTATATCACATGATATAAACTGTCATGGCAACTCATGACAGCATATGACAGTTATGTAAATCTTATGATGCATTCTAGTATTACAGACCCTCCTACTCCGTGACAGAAATACACACTCGGCAGAATATTTACATTCACATCTTATTTGTGTCACATAGGGGCCCTGACATGTTACCTCATCAGCATATGGTGCAGTTTGTAAGTATTTGGACAGTGATACAGTTTACAGTTTTTTTACGCTCTGGGACATGCTGTTATAAGAAATTAATCAACATTAACATATTAGAACGAGCGCATTAATGTATATCTGTGATATTCCTTGCAAATGGCACTACTTATCAGAGACATGCTGTTATAGAAACCAACACCTTCTGAACAATCAGAATCGAGAATTCAACAGCGCTGTGGTATAGAAAGAATATAAATAGAATGCAGAGTTTCTGAGATAAAAATGAACATGTACCAGAGTGATGTAATGAGGAAAGTTTGGGGAAAACAGGAACTGCTCATGAACAAAACACCTGAATCCACCTGATCTGTGAAGCATGGCATCATGAGCATGCATGCATGAACTGGCTCACTTTACTGATGATGTGACTGCCAAAAGTGACAGCGGGATGAACTCTGGTGGCTTTGGTCCAATAAAATATCTCAAAACTCAGTGGCACTTCCTTTTGAGCCAGCATCTAGTGATGTATGTGTTCTCTAGTTGGAATATGTTTTATTACATGTTTTATGATGTTATGACACGTAAATAATGACAACTGTCATAACT
>JAOUQW010000004.1:18396458-18410216 GCA_028565825.1 Olivaichthys viedmensis
TCTTAAAGACATTTTGAAATTTGTTTTTTAAGACAAATGTAAATAGTAAACAAAAAAGTTAATGCCCATGTATAAATTTATTTCTGAATCTAAATGTATTTTTTTAACAAGTAGTTTTGACTTAAAATTCAATTGTTTCCCTAAACAAGTAGTTTTCATGTAGAGCGTTAGGAGAAGCAGAACACCAAGTCGCTCTGCCTATTTGGGAAGTTTTTAGAAAAGCCTCCTGGGTGAAGCTCCCTCATGAAGCTGGTTGAGAAGATGGCGAGAGTGTGCAAAGCTTCATCGGGAACACTGTTAAGAATTTCACATAGAAAATAGTTTTGATTTGTTTAACACTTTTCTTGGTCACTGCATAATTCTTTTTAGTGTTAATGTCTTCATTATTATTCTAAAATAGTAGAAAATTTAAATTAAAACAATTGAGAAAACCCTTCTGTGAGCTTCCTTGACTGGTAGTGTATATTGTTAATATTATGCTATACTGTTATAGATATTAATGTCACAAAAAAAGTCATCCCTAGCTGCAACGTGTCAACTAAAATATACTATAAGATCTTATAAACAAGGTGGACTACTTTTTAAAGAGGTGAAAAACAAAACTGTAATTCTACATTGTTTTGGATAAACAATGTTCACTAGATTGTTTACTAGAGATGAAGACCGATCCTCTTAGCAAATCTGCTTAAAAATATATTCTAACAATTTCTCTAACCAAATAATTGAATACCTGTCCTGCCTCTGCAGTGTTCTATGACATTTAATGTCATTCTTGTTATAAGAAGATGCTGTGACACTAAAACTGTGCTATTGGGCGTATGGTTATCATACTGTGAATCCTGTTCAACCTCCAGTCAGAATGTTTGTCAGATGTGTTCGTAAGTTGGCTGGAGTCATTGAGCTTTATCAGTAGAATATATTATTTCATATAGAGCTTTATTCACCGTAGTAAACATCGTAGTAAACAAATTTTCCGCCTTGATTATTGCACAAATGCAAAAAGTTTATCAGTCTCTCTGTACGCTCAAAGAACTTTTAAGAATTATTGTTATGGTACAAATCTTGTCTGTTTGGCATAGGATACTTTTATGGAAGAAAAAAAAAATCTGAACTTGCTGAACTCCTACTCCCCTTGCTCAGAGCATGTTGTCATGGAGACACTCAGAAAGAATCCATGGCGATGCATCACCATCTACTTCCTGTTGTAGGCCTCCTGATTTACAGCGAATGAGATTCATGACTGTTTAGCATGCAACTCAATTTGACGTTATACAGCTGCTCTACTTTAATTTCAGTTAGTAAATCAGTAAAAGAGTTGTTAAGCTTAAAGTTTAATAAAATAAAATAAAATCAGTAATAAACATAATGTCACGGTCTCCAGGATGTGGGACCGCTTGGCTGACGGCACGTGCCGGTTGCCACAGCAACAGCCGCCATTAGCCGTGTGTGTGTGTGTGTCTGTGTAGCCCCGCCCCTGTCTAATCTTGTGAAGTGTTCTCAGCTGTTTCCCGTTTGTGACCCCTATAAGTATCCCGTGTTTCTGTCTTCAGTGCGAATTATTGTTAATGTCATGTTGCTCCGTGTTACGCTCCGTGTTTGTTTATGCTCGATGTTTAATGTTTAAGTTTAATAAATGTTGTTAAGCGGTTGTGTGCGCGTGTGTCCTTCCCTCAACCCCGATCCGGATGTGACACATAACATAAACAAGGAAACACCAAACTTATGCAATGCATCGAGCAGTTACCTCAATCACTACAAAATTAAACAATTTAATTCTTATTTCTATTTATTATTATTGTTATTAATAATATTAATTGATTAATTTCATATTTACTGAGTGGCTAGAACTGTGGAGAGCTGCAATAAAAATGTTACTTAAATGAACAGTGTGCCTTTCTAATGAAGACATTTTAAATAATGGAAAATAAAAGTAAGATACATCTATAAAATGATTGTAATGTGATTCTAGTGTTATGCACTTCGGTTTCAAATCATTTGTAGAAAGAAGGTTTTCAAATCATTTGTCATGTGTCCAGAATGATGACTCCAAAATAACTATGAACGTTTTATAGCATCAAGAGTGATCACATATGTGAATTTCCTTTACAAACCTTATAAACCACACTTACTCGAGTAGAAACACATGAAATCACATTGCATTTTTAAAACCATTTTTCTCAAAAACACTTTTTGTCTATATTCAGAACCAAAAATATCAGTTTCTAGATTACTTGCATTCATGAAAATGTACATGTTCATTGTAAAGCCTATTTAGAAGGATACTTCAGAGGACTTTCTCAAAATGTTGATAATTGTAGGATTTATATTCGATTTCATACTATAAAAATGACCAAAAAAATAATAATTTTTGTTTATTTTCTTGATTCAACAAAAAAAAAATTACATGCCAACAAATTGTTCTGTAAAAGTCTTTCTCTTGAGCGTGTCTTCACAGGGAAATAAATATTTTAATTCTAACATCATCCGAAGACTAGATTTTTGGTTTCATTAGGTATGCAAATGTATGCATATTTAATGAGATAAAGCCTTATTTGTATAAATAAATGTCAATTTTTTTTAAAACTTCAAATACAAAAAATACTAAATAATATTAAGTAAAAATATCAGCAATCAACTGTCAAAGATTAATTGTGAAAGCTATTATTTAAAAAAAAATTACCCTATTCACCTGTAGTGTCTCCCCTTAATATAAACATTAATATTCAGAATGCCTCTTTTTTTGGAAAGCGGTGATCAAATCTTGAAGTAGATAACTTAAATAATATACTGGACCTATCTATGTATAGTCATTTTTCCTTTATCATTAAATATTTAGCATTTAACTTTTTAAATGACTTCTAATTAACTTTTTCCCCAAAATACTTTAAATTCCAAACAAAACCTCTAAAAATACATTTAGGTGTGTGGTTTATATTAGATATATTAGATCTACTACATTATCGAAGTGAATAGAATAATGACTGTTCATAAAATATGACAGGTGATTCCAAACGTTTGAATGTTAGTGTATCTAATGTACTATTACCAGATTGTAATGGTATATTAGACATCTATACAGATTTTAAAGCTGTCAGATTATGTAATCATCAGTACACATCAGAAACACTTTGTATGATCCTGTAGATGTAAAAAGTTAAATGTGTAGTAATACACGGATGGTGTATTTCATTTAGCATCTTAATTACCACACAGCAGGCTACACTGCTGATGTGTTTTGGCTCCATGGCCTCCGTTTTGAAATGAGTACATCCTGATTAAAGAAGGATCAAAGTCTTTGGAGTTAATTAACACAGGACACTAATACAGCTAATTGGCTTGCCTTTGTTTGATTGGTGTATGTAGGATAGTTTACTGGTCTGCATTCTCAGAAATTGGCTTTGATTATGTTTTCAGTCTTACTGTATATCTGAAGAAAAGCCTTTTTGGGTTCACTTTACCCCTTTGAGAACAATGGTTACAGACAGGATGTATGCTAGGAGAGCTTTGAGAGCTTTGTTTTCTATTTTAAATCTCATTGTATTGGTGTGAAGGATGTGCGTGTGTATGCACATGTGCATGCTGCACTCTCCCACAGCAGCTCTTACAGGAATGTTAAATGAACATTGTGGAATATTCAGTACTCTACGAACCCGATGTACTCATCGTCTCTAAGACCAAGAATGAACATTATGCACTTTATAGCTCCATGTCATGATAATATATATCTTGGAATCAGCGAAATGTGGCTTACAAAGCAATATTCCTCCAAGAGCAAGCTGCAGAATCATTAAATCAAAATATTCTATGTCCATGCTAGATGTTTTACTGGCCCTCTGCATGGAAGCAGACTGACAACTACAAAATCTTGATCAGGAACAGCTGCAAGAAGCAAGAATGTCCGTGGCCTGTGCTGCATTGTATATTATGCCAAGAAGCCTCCAGGGGCTGAAGCATGGCCAAAAAATACAACTCGTTTTGATTGGGCAAAGTGTTCTGTTTTATGTGCATTGCTTTCTTTTGTCTTTATGTGACAGCTTTAGTATTCACTCTGACATTTTTTTTCAGCAACAAATGGTTCAGAAAATATCAAACTATTGCAAAATCTGGTCCCTTATTTCTAATCTCACAAGCTGGCCTTTAATACTTATTATAAATTATTTTCCATTGTGCCAGTATCATTATTAAATTTCAGTTTTGATTACAAAACTAGGTCCCTTGCTTTGAATCAGGCACAGGTCAGTTTTAAAAGCAGTGTAGTTGTGAATTTTTCAGCTGGGCCAATCTCTGGATTACTGGAACTGAGATGGAAGCAAGCCCAGAACTGAATGTCAGATCAGGCCTGTCTGTTGCATTATTCTCAAATGAATGGCCGTTTCCTGTCTGCTTTTTCACTAGTCAGCTGATTCTGAACCAACAGTGGCTCAAATGTTTGGTAATTGACAGAGAAACAGACTCACAGTGCCTCCTTTAGCTGCTGTCTAGTGTCCAGTTCATACATCAGCAGAGGCTTGGCTGAGCTGACCTTGGATCAGCTGTTTGGAGCATTTACCGCCAACAGGCTTAGGCAAGAGCAGACTGAGTGCCCCACCCTGCTGTGTCCAGTATGGCCCTCTCAGAGGATCATTTGTGGGTTCAGAAAACTGGGGCTCAGCTGGTATCAGCACCTCTTAATGGCTCTTCTTCATGGCAAGAGGATGCATTAGCTTCCCTCTGGGTATTGCAGGCTAATTCACTGCAAGCTTTTGCTTTTGCAATGAATCCTTGTAACTCAGAGAGCCAAAAGAGGTGGGTGAGCATGGGCGTAACCTTATTTTGAAAAGTGCTGAGGATAAGGATAAGTGCGGGGTGAAAAAATGAACGGAACTTGCGTGATCAATAAGAAGCAGGTTAACAATGGCAGCCTTGTTGTAAGCATACTTATATGTATGCAATATCCTGAAAGAAAACTTGTTGCCTATCGCTCATTGCTGTAGGTCTACTGGTGGATTAAGCGATCAACGATCATGTTGATCAGGCTTTGATTATCAATATCAACTTTAGAAATAGAATGAGAACATAATTTCTTATTGCAATGTAATTGCTGTTATGTGTGACAGAATGTTTCTCAACCTAAAAAATCCAAAACTATACAGGGCTCCTTAAACACTACATAACCGGGGCCTCAAATTTTTGCCAAATAATTAGCGTGGTACAACTACCTAACATTCTGTCCGGGACAGCCTCCATCTTGTGTAAGAAGTTGCCTAGCGCTGGCTAATTGACATCCATCACCGGTCGGCTAACCTATACAGTTTGGAATGGCAACTCATAAATCTATAGAAACAGCAACAACTCACAGCAATCAGCTCAATCATCAAAAGCAAGTGCTACTAATGTGCACTAACCTAGGATCAGTCCGTGGCCAGTCCTAACACAGTGGTTACAGTACACCTTATATCCGCTACCTCGAAATGAACACGCTAAGGTCATTAGTGTATCACATTGTTTTGCAATTGAAAAACATTAATGCGAGTGGATATTGATTCTGGGCTGCCGAGCTGTCTGTAAAGCTACAATAAGTCGCAAAAGAAACGTTGCATAGTTTGTAACTAGCTATACTGGCAAATCATCATACTCACTACTGGAACTTTAATTGCTGTGGCTATTACTGTAACTTATATGACAATACATCACAGATCAGTCCAAAGGAGGCAACACTGCCATTTGTAAGTGTAAAAAAGCTCACTACAGTTTCTGTAACACATGTAAAGGACATGTATGTCCTTTAGCTATATATGTTTCTTTATATATATTTCAATGCCCAAACTAAGTATTTAAAAATGCCATTTTGTGATCTTGTTGCTGAATTTATCACAGCAGAAATGCAAAATCCAATAACTTCATGTCAATGTCTTCCCTCAGTCAAAGGCGTTAAGGGAGAGATGGCTGCTTGATGGAGCACCCTCTGCTGGCTCGGAGGAAGATGACGCAAAGAAACAGCTTCAAGAAGATGAAGCCAAAACTAAAGGACTTGAGGAGGCTATTCTGAGGTAATGTCAGTGTGTTAAACTGTCTTATAAACAACACATGAAAACACTTATAGTTTAAGCTGGTAATGACATCACTGGTTATGCTGACAAAGTAATCGGGTCTGATATCAAGCACAGGATGGCTCGAGTAGCCAAACTCCTGCTTAGTCAATTTGTCTCAATTTGCTCATGATAGTGAATCAGTGACATCAGTCTTCTAGCTCTGAGCCAGGGCTCAGAGTAGAGCTTTGGCTCCAGTCTGGCACACCAATAAATGTAATGCTAGAGAGCTGTCATACACATTAAGGCTCAGTGTGAACGTGGAGGAAATCATATTAGTATTGGTTTCAAATCAAATCCTGTTCTGTTTAAAAACTCAAATTGCCTACAGGTGTCAATCTTTTGGAATGGCGTTCTTCCACGTTGCAGACGATCTTCACAGTTTTCATTAACTGGTTGCCATTAGTGCTGACCTCGACCAAAACTGGGTCTTCAGTTCTTGTGGGTATATCATGATTGAGGATAAGAAGCAGTGATTGAATTCTTTATAATCTTATGCCACTTGTGTTCATTTACTGCTGTAGACTGGAACAGGAACTGGAGGAGTTGGAGACAGGTGTGTCCGCAACGTCCACCAAAGAAAACCTGTCAGATGCGGTCCAGCAAGAGGAAACTGCAGACAACAAGGTGAGTCTTGTTCACAGTTGCAGTAAAACACATGGTCTTCAGGACCTCCAATTTAGACCCTCAAGGCCAATCCACACCGGACGCATTTTTGAAGCGTTTTTTTCTATGTGTGCCACACGCTGCAGTTACATTTCCATTTTAACAAGCGTGTCGATCCACACCAGCCATGTTATAGCCGCGTCAAATCAAACTCGAGCCTTTGCATTGCTCTGCCCTTGTTTTAAGCATTGTGTCTATTTTTTTCACTCGCACGCGTCAGTGAAGTGTAAACTCCATAGAAATTAATTGAAATCACACTTTCTATAGGCTGTGAACTTTATTTAAAATCATTAGGTGAACTGTTTTGTAATTACAGCTGGCCCAATCGTTCCATATCGGTATTAACACTGTATAAAAAGGACTCTTATTCACCTACTTATAACTGATAATCGAATGTTGAAGTTGCCAAAACAGATTAAAATCGAAGTGAGCTGATACGGAAACGCAGCTGAGACATGGCCATTGTGAATTGACTGAGGTCTTTATGCGACGCATGATGCGGCTCTGAATTCGGGGTCACAGCCACTTGCAGATAAAGCAGGAGGATTTAGGAACAGTTTTGTAGGCCTACAGACCTCTAGATCATACCCTCTAGTGCACTTGTTAAAGTGTTGCATTTATGCATACTCACTAGTCTCTATTGTACACTGTAGAAGATTTTCACTTATCACTGAGGAGACCAGCTGTGCAATGGACAAGGTGGCAACAACTGACAGACTTTGATCTTCTAGATAACTCTCTACTGCATTAACAGTTAAGCATTTTGGAAGGGATTTGCAAAGCAGATGCAGAGTGAAATGTCTGCTGTAATTATGGCCTCTAATTGTGCTTTCCTGTGCTGATCAATATCCACTTCCCCATCAGTAGAAACTGCATCAGTATGTCAGATGTTTTCTTGTCTTTTGACATGTCTTCCTCCTGTGAGCAGATTGTCTGTGCAGATCTTTTAACCATAGTTAATTAGGAGACTACAGGCAGATATGTCATCAGTGTGGCTATGCCATTAAGGCATAGATCAACGTGCCCAAACATAAAACAATCAGAAGAAGATTTTTAAACTGCACATGAAAAGTCTTATTCAAATTTTAAACCCTGTTTTCTTGGGGCACCCAGTGTCTCTGATCTAAATTATACTGTATATATTTTCATCCCAAGCCTCCTGTACCACCACCACTAAGAAGAAGGTTTTGTAATAATGTAATATGAAACATAGTAGGAAATGTGTGTACAGTATTCAGAAGTGGACTTTTCTTGATAAGCAATTAGAAGTGTGAAAAAGATGAAGGCACACAGTCAATTCTTGAAATTGATCTGTCAGTCTCCGGCTGGCTTTCAGTTCATGTTTGAAGTCTGCTGTTCTCATGACACATTGGGTTGTTACACACCTTTGTCCTATAGCTCCTACCAAGATTTGCTTGATTGTTACAGATTTATTCTAAAGATCTAAAAACGTTAATGTCTGAGGTAATGAGAGTTAATGTGCCAATTAAAATTCCTGGCTGAATTTTCTAAGTATGTACTGTAAATATGTGTTTAATCAGAGCCATGAATACCAAGACTTTAAGTGATTGATTCATTGAAGTAAAATTGGAATAACCCTCAACTGTCTCTCTCTCTCTGTCTCTCGCAGGTTGTGGAAGACTCAGTTAAAGGTAAAATCTCAAGTATTATTTTCAACCATACTTGCATGTTCATTAACTTTGTGAAAAAAAATTGTGGTGTCTAATTAAAAGTGTACTCAATTTACTTAACATTTGCATCTTCTACCCTCTTTGGTATCAGAACTCCTATGAAAGCAAAACATCATGTAGAAATACATAACTAGAACATGGTATCACTGGTTGTTGTTTGCTTTTAGTTCAGTCAAATCAAAAATGAGATCTAGACTCTTCAATAAACTTCAATCAGGAGTGCCTTCTTCAATCATCACATTCCTGCAGCATCTGTTCCTCTGTCTTTCTACATCTACCTTTTATCGCTCTGTCCTCCTTTCCTCCTCATATCCTTGTTTCATGACCTTCATTAGAGGTCAGAGAGATCAAAGTTCACGTCAGCCCTCGTCTGGAGAAATCCAGGGGTGACTCTGACATGATGAGAGCAGGTGAGTGTCTGACCACCGTAGCTCATGTAGAGATACAACCTTAACACAGTCTTAACTCCACCTCCTGCTTTATGTCTATTTGAGCTATTTGTTGATAGTTAAACACTGACCGACTGTCACGAAGTGCTGCAGGTGCGCGGGTGCGGACACATGCACAAAGCCGCTTTCTACAAACAACATCTTTATTTTACTCAGGCACGGTTTAAACATACAAAACTAAGCACACCGCGACAGGTGTGCTGACACACAAACAAACGGAGACAATACAGGACGGACACAGGCGGGTATTTAAACACTTAGACATTAAGAACGAACAAGGAACAGCGGGGGACACTTAACATGACTCACGTGACACAGATGAGGGAACACAACATAAACAGAGGGCGCGTGGCAGTCGCACATGGCGGTCGTCATCATAGCGACCGCCACGCTATGTCCCGCGCTCAGCCGTGCGCGTGACAACCTTCTTTGAGTGGAGGCATGAGCTCTGCGTGGTTGTGCTCGAATACCTTTTGTATGAACTCTACATAGTGACGTTTCATATTTGGTTTCCTCTCTAGAATTTGCCAAAGTGATGTGAGGCGCTGGTAGGCGTACTGTCTGTTGTTAGGCATCAGTTTTCTTGGTGTACGAAATGGCAGAGAGGCAACCCAGCTGTTGAAGTTATCTTTCACTAAGCCTTTTTTCATTATTTGTAGGAAGACATAGTCTTCAAAGGATGGAGCAAGCTGGTTGTCATTTTTAGTTCTGCAAAAAATGGTTGTCCCAAGGTTTTCGCCAGTACGTATTGCTGGTAACCTCAGCTTCTGAAACTGTAAAAGCACATCGGTGTGACTCTTTAAGCTAAATTTCTCCTTGACTCTGAACATGTTCTCACAGGGAGGAAAGTTACTTGGACGTCCATTCTCTAAGATGCATGTTTTTAGTGAATTCACTTCTCTCTGCCTGTGTACACTGCCAAGGCATACATCACCTATAATAACCCAACCAAGATCAAATTTCTGTGCATATGGGGCATCAGGAGAGCCATTAAACTGTTTACGGAACTTGTGTAGCCGTAATATGTCTCGACCAAGTAGAAGGAGGATGTGTGCATTGGGGTCCAAAGCAGGAATAGACCTCATTTGTCTATGGTCGTAAGCTGCTTCTGGTGTAGGGATTTCAGCTCTGTTGTTAGGCACTTCATTGCACTCTACTAAAGTGGGTAAAGGGATACATGTTTTTCTGTTTATTGACTCAATCTTGTAGCCACTTGCTCTTCTTCCAGCTGCATCAACAACTCCAGCAGAGGTCCTTAAGACATATGGTTCTAAGACTCCCTGTATGTCAAACGTGTCAAAAAACTGTGTTCTGGCTAATGACACATTTGGTCATCTAAGATGACATACATCTTTCTGCTCACCTGACAATGACCAGTGGGTTAGACATTAACTAGACATATTTTTGAACAAGACTCCAGAAGCAGAGGGAGGTGGCTGGCTTCTTTTTTTTTTGGGGGGGGGGTTAGAAGTTGTCCCAGAAGCCGCAGGAGGCATGGCCAAGTTCCCAGACCCATTAGGAGTCGTATCCCAGCTCCCTGATGCCGCACGAGGTCCCACCTCTAGCCCCCGCCGTGGTCGTCCTCGCTCTGCCCATGGGCTTTGGGAAAGACGATGAGCTGCATCCGGCCCCGAAGTGTATTGTGTATTGGACATTGTTTCCTCAAATCATCTTCAGATGCCTCTGTAGATACATTAACTTTATGCACTGAAACAGCAGTTCTTTGTGCTTTGTATGGGGTTCGTTCTGTCTTAGGGCTGGCAATGGAGAAGTTTATATTGAATCTGGGGTCATTTCTAGCTTTAGCCTTACACCTGACAAACTCTGAAAACACAAAGAAAGGTTGAAAAGCCACACAACGTTCTTCCTTATATCTGGAGCCTACTCACATCCATTTCTCTTGAAGGTGAAAGCATAGCTTGTTTACATTTGGAGCTATACCTCGTGCAATATCCAAGTATTTTAAACCAGGTAGGTAACTATCTTGTTTGGCTGACTCTATTTCAGGGAATGAGTCACCAAGCTCTTGTAGCTTTTGCTTGTCTCTGTTTGCTATGTTAGAGAAATTATCTATTTTGGAAAACAGTGCTTTCTCTATGGCTTCTGGGGCACCATAAAATTCCTCTAACCTCCTCCATGTCATCTCAAGGCCTTCAGAGGGGTGTCTAATATTAACTGATTTTATCGTTTGAGCATGTTGATTTGATATTGGCCCCAACCATTTAACAAGCAGATCAATTTCTTCACTGGCTGACAAACCTAGACCTTCAATAGTGTTGATGAAAGTGGATTTCCAACTTAGGTAATTTTCGGGTAAATAATAAAATTTATTCAGGCCCCCAGACACTAGTTGGTTCCTAATGAGAATCTTTGCCAGCTCTGAGGTGCCATTTTTATTATCAGAGTATCTGAGTATGTTGTAAGAATCTCCTTGGCACATAGGTGCACAATCATTTAGTGACCTAACTGACTGTTGTTGGTCAGAGTGGTGTGACAATGGTCTGCTTTCTAGTACAGGTGAGAGTTGAGATACATATTCACAGGCTTTCTGGTGTGAGCTTAGTTGTGGGAGTAAGGATTCAACGTCTCTTGAAATCTGAGACCCATATTCAACAACAACTGTTTCCATAACTTTAGCTTTGGTGAGCGCAGCGTTTGCCTCTCTTTCATGTTTCAAGACATCTAATGCAGCTTCCAGGCAAGCCTGATCAATCTTGAGTTCCATCTCTTTCTTAGAATAAGCTGCTCTGGCCTGAGCTGCTTCTGCTTCAGCCCTTGCTTTAGCAGCAGCCAAACTGATAATACAGATGAGCATTTGGATTTATTGGAAGAGCTAAATTTGCAGAAGAACATATAGACCTGCAAGACTTGGTGGTATTTGAGTGGGTCTCAAAAATCTCTGTGTCTTTTTCGTTTTAGAAACGTACTATCTTCCATAATGTAGATGAGAATAACAAGTAGTTATCACAGCCTAATCTTTAGTGTTGCGTGTCCTTTGTGTTATTTGTCCTTTGTCCTTTGTGCAGCAAACCGTCACAAATTGAATCCAATGTCCTCTTCTGGTGTTAGATCCCTTGTTGAATAGCTATAATTTCACTGTACTGTTCTACGTCAGTGTACTCGAGGAGTGTTATTGATTTCAACAGCCAGCTAAAGTCTTCCCATCACCAAGTCCTCCAACGAACAGGCAGTGTGTTACAATTGGCAGGTTTAATGATAAAACAATAAACTAGAAAATTACATTAACATACTTGTTATTATGTAATAGATAACATAGATAATGTATTAATAAACATATACATTATAATATACATATACGGTCCGTGTGACAGCGCGTGGCAGTTGCTAAAGCGACGAGCACCATGTGCTTTCTGTTGACATTGTTTGTTCCCCATCACGTGTGTTAAGTGATCCCTCCTGTGTGTTGTTCGTCAGTGTAATCAGTGTATGTATTTAAGCCCTCGTGTTCCCGTCCAGTTTGTGCTTGAATGTTACGTGTCATGTTGTTTGCTTAATGTATGTGTCAAAAATAAATGTTTGTTTTTGAAACGGCTTGCGCCTGTGTCCTCCATCCCGCCGCTATGCCGTGACAGATTCAAGCACCACAAAGAACGGACACAGCAAGCCGCACCGTGATGGCAGCGTGCTTGGAGGAGCTAGATCGATTGAGGTCGATTGCCTCAATGCCGCCGTGGCAGCGATCGCCGTGTTTGGGAGGCACGGCTCAATGTCCTGGCCACCGTTGTGGCGTCACTCGGCACGCAGCGACAACTTGTCCCTACCACCGCGCCTCGGAGCCAGCCACAGAAGCCGCTAGGCTCCGACCCAGCCCAGATCACGAGCCTCTCCAGAGCGAGGAAATCCCCCTGGACATTTTTGAGGGGGGGCTGATGACGGCCGCTGAGGCCGTCCCTGATTCTGCAGGAGGCGTGGCCGAATTTCCTGATGCTGCAGGAGGCGTGGCCGAGCTCCCGGATGCTTTAGAGGGCATGGCCGAATTCCCGGACACCACAGTAGGTGTGGCTGAGTTCCCGGACGCCGCAGGAGGTGTGGCCGAGTTCCCAGATGCTGCATGAGGCGTAGCCGAGTTCCCGGATGCTGCAGGAGGCGTGGCCAAATTCCCTGACGCCATGGAGGGCACAGCCCGGCCCGGTGGAAGGCGTCCCACGGGTCTCCGGTGCCGCGATGGACCAGCTTGCGGAGCTCTTACAGGGGCTCAACATCTCAGGGGGAGCACCGCCAGCTGCCAACGCCAGGGTTGGGGACCGCAACGGAGCTCTGCCTCCAGCCCCCACCGAAGATATCATCATTCTGTCCTGGGGACGGCGACGCGTCGCGATCCCGTGGAGGAAGTCATCGCTCCGCTCCCGGGCTGCGCAGTTGGTGGAGTTCATTCCCCTGCCCTGCGCCGGGCTCCGAGCACCCACCCGGACATGGACGTGGGGCCTTGAATGCCTGTGTGGGCGCCTTTGAGGCGGGGGCGACGACCGCCACGCGCTTTCTGTTGACATTGTTTGTTCCCCGTCACGTGTGTTAAGTGATCCCACCTGTGTGTCGTTCATCAGTATAATCAGTGTATATATTTAATCCCTCGTGTTCCCGTCCAGTTTGTGCTTGTATGTTATGTGTCATGTTGTTTGCTTCATGTATGTGTCACGGTGTGTAGGTGTGGGAGTGAGGACACAAACACGAAGCTGCTCTGTGCAAACATCTTTTTATTTTGTACACGGACTGGGTTTGAACATAAACTAAACACACGCCACGACAGGCGTGATAAACACACAAACAACAGGACACAATACAGGATAGACACAAGCGGGTATTTAAACACTTAGTAATTACTAACAAACGACATGCAGGTGGGGACAATCACATCACGAGACA
>JAOUQW010000004.1:18410316-18431776 GCA_028565825.1 Olivaichthys viedmensis
CTTGAAACAATGTGTCTACAATGTTACATTAGTAGCGGTAATTCATAAACTGTTTCCATCTACCAGCTTGACCAGCTGCGCAACTGGTAGCTGGTCAGACCAAGCTGGATTTTTCAGCAGGGTTATCATAGTTTAAAAAAAAAATTAAATATCAAACTGACCCATGTAACAGCTTCTCGTAAAGGTATGTCAGCTTAGCATGGCTTAGCTGTTGGGATTTTCAGTTATTTTCATCCTAATTTACCTCAAACATATCATTTGCCGCTTGTACTGAACTCAGTCACTAGTGTGTCGGCATGACTTTTACCTCAACTGCTGCTTCTTAGTTTTTTAGATTTAGATTTTAGTGGTATGTGCTTGTAGATACCTCCCTTAGCATTTGTCAATGACTTGTTTTTTACAGGTAAAAACAATTCGATTAACTGTACTTAGGGTTATGGTTCAAGGTTCTTTTTATTATAACTGGCCATGATTTTGTGTCTTAAAACCTTTTCACACGAAAACAAATTTGGCTAAGTTGCTTGTTTTCAAGCATCATCCCCCTAACCACCACCACTGTCATAAACATGCTAAAGCAGCTAGCTGCTAATGATAATACTAGTTCTAATCTTGTGATGTGTCCACAAAAAATAAAGGTCTTTTTTTTTTATGTACCCTTTGCTACCATCACAAACATGCTAATGCTGCTAGCTGCTAATGCTAATAGCCTAATAATTGTAATCCGTCATTTGTCCTGCTCAGCCACTGTCCTCTGTTTGCAAACCCTCTGTCTGATCCCTGGGCAGCAATATGTCCACTTCCAGCAATATGTCCACTTTTCTTTCGCACCACAGTTACTTTACAGTTTTCCACTGGTGGTCATTGATCACTTTGTTCGTTCACTTTACCATAAGGCTGTCATAACAATTTTTACAACCTTAACTTTTTTGATTCTTTCAACGGTCCCTGTTAAAGGAGCAGTTTGTAATATTTAGAGCCCTCTGCTGGCTGCAATTGCAATTGCAATGAAAACATTGACAAGCTTTCCCCTACTACCCAACTGACCCCATCCACTCTGGGGCAGAATTTAGCGGAACTGAGCCCTGTTACAGCTGGGGGCGGAACAATTTTTCCGGGCCGGAAAAATGTAACCAGAAGCCTAAAATGAACCAGCCCGACCCATTACACATCAATATTGTGAATTATTTTTGAAATTATATGATTATTACAGGTCTAGAAACACTTTTAAACATTACAAACTGCATCTTTAAAATATGTTGATGCTTTCTTGCTCTTTAGGGAAAAACACTGAATGTTTATGATGAACTCAGTCTTGAAAAAATAGTGGGTTCTCAGTAGCTTTGCAAAACCAGTACTTGATACTGAAGTATAGTATTACGAATCTAAATTACTATTATGACAGCCTTGCAGTGAAGGGTATCAATAAAGGTATGAATAAGTCTGCTTTTCTTAACTCTTCTGTAACTGTTTTCTTAGTGGTGCATGAGGTGCGGGGGTTAGACGGCCCACTGACCAACGGCGTGCACCAGCTCAGCTTGTCCGAGGTGGAGGAGCTCATCCACAAGGCCGACGAGGCCTCCATGAGCGAGGGCAGCAAAGCCACGCCCAAACGGGTGGTGGAGGCAGCTGAGAAGCCTGGGACGGGAGCGGAGCCAGCTGGGGTTGGTCTCACCCTCACCCCTGTCAAAGAGATCACTGGTGTAGAGGCCAAACCATCGCCAGCCGCACCCCAGACAGAGATAAACGACGCCAGTGCGGAGAAGCCGGTCACAATGGTGTTCATGGGCTACCAGGATGTGGAGGATGAGGATGAGACAAAGAAGGTACTGGGGCTCGAAAGCACCACGGTCAAAGCCGAGCTGGTAGTCATTGAGGATGGAGAAAACAAGAGCGAGGCCAAGGAGGAGCAGGCACCACCCAACGGAAGCCCAGCTGAGCCAACCAAAGTCCAGGAGGAGAAAGGCGAAGAGGGCGAACCCGAGGCTGGCGCCACTGAAATTAAAAGCAAAGAGAAACAGCCTTGCAAATGCTGTTCCATCATGTAAAAAAAACTCCCTCGCACAGGGGGAGCCGAGACTTTTTCTTCTCAGAGTGGTGCACCATGGCACCGCACAGACAAAATAATACCAACAAAAAAGAGAGAGAAAACGTCTTGTGTCTTTTGATAGAAAGCTCTTGTTTTCTTACTTCATTTGTACCTGTTTTATAATTTACTTAATTTTTTAATTTCTTTATTTTACATATTCTTTAGCCTCCTCTGGTTTTGGTTTTGTTGCAATTAAGACAAAAGTTAAACGAGTGGCACCTGATACCTTCAACAAAGACGTTTGTAGATGAAGCATCATTACTTTTGCTTTAAGTTACCAAGCATTGACTTTTCACCAGTTACATACGCTGATGGGTTTTTTTTAGTCTTACCTTTCCATATGAAGGACTCAGATATCTCTGTAACTATATAAGATATATGAATCATTTATTTTTAATATATATTTATTTTATTTTATGTTCCTTTATCAAGCTCCCTAACATTTTTGCAGAAGCATGGTATGTGAAGTGCTCTCTGGTCCCGCTACTTCCTCCAAATAAAAAAAGCGGTGGGTGTGTGTGTGTTTGGGGTGGGGTGGGGGCTTGATCATCTCAAAATTGTGCATAGTTCTACATTTATGACTGATTAAGCTGTGAGCATTTTCCTCCTACTCCAGAATGAAGACTGAAAGTAACACAGCCACAGTTAATGTTGGAATAGTACATGACGTGGGATATCAGTAGTGGAAAAGCGTTCAGGTCTATTGACTTCAGACAATGCGGAAAATCTGTGTGTGTGTGTGTGTGTATCTGAATACTCAACCACTTCTGTTTTGTCTCAGGCATTGTCAAGAAAAATCCCACTTTAACGGCACTGCAGACCCTCACTTTGATTAGGACCATGTCCACTCGCACACATACACACACACACACACACACACACAAACACAGTCTGTTATATACAAAAAAAATATTTTCCCTCAGTAAGGTAAATTCTTCATACTTCTTTTCTTTTCCTGTGAGTCCAAGAGGTAGTGACCCTCTTAATTCAAACCTAATCAAGGAGTATCAAAAGTATTTAAGAGAGAGGTCTTTCATATTGAAAAGTCAGACTGTACAAATGATTCTCTTCAAGATTCTCTTTTTGATTTCGATTTTTTTTGCCATGCAGTACTCTTTCTCAGTTAGTCCCCATAGCACCTGTATCAATGAAATCCTAAATCTGCTGAGCCGTTTTTGTTTGGATGGCTGATAAAGGCACTGCCTATTTATTTTGTGGAATGTTGGTTTAAGTATTTAAACCAAGATAGACGGCTGCTTATGAAGCGAATTGGCTCTGCTGCCAGTCCAGGGTGGCATCCTGAACATGCCAACTTACACTGCCTTCAGTCTCCTCTCAGGCAGAGCCATCCACAGCTCGAGAGAAATGACCAGATTGCTGGAGCCAAACCTATGCAAGAACACACATGTACGAAGGTCAGTATGTTCAGCAGCAATTATAATGATATTTGTCATAGTAAGGAAAGAAAAAGTGGTGTTCAGTATTCATGCATTCATGAGCTCCTCTCAGATCTGCCTGGCCATATTGATGCTTTTGAATGGCCTGAGTATCTGATTATGCAGGGTCACAGAATGTTTGGAAGGCAATTCTGTCCATTTTATGAATTCGATCGGCATGCCAGAAGCTCGTAGGTATGCAGAACATGTTGGTGATTTTTTTAATTTTTTTTTATTGGGTCTGTTACCCTTTAAACAGCTATTTATGTCAAATGCTTCATTGCACCTGGTGCAAGAAATAGTTGTATGGTTTGTCTTATGAGAACTGATTAAGGATTCTCATGGTGCTAATCAATCCAAACTTTCATGCAGCAAAATTCTTTATTTTATAAAATATGGTTTTGCAGCTAGGCTAGCCCCTCTCCTGTTATCTACAAATGCCATTAGTTAGTATCGCAGTGCATCAGATTTGCCAAAAGAACATCACATGCCTACATTTATTTTTGATCTTGTGTGCTAACAAAGGTCATTTTTTATTGCTAATGATTTACTTAATTTTATTCATTTCTTATCTGTAACAGGATAGTAAACCACATTATTAGCTAACCTATATTTATTTAGAAGTAAGAAGCTGCTTGCGCTTTTTCAGTGCCACTATCACACTAGTCTGGAGGTAATTGTTTGTGATGGCTTGGTAGTGCACACGTGCATTGGTATGTGTCCGTGTATGTGTGTGTGCTCTTTTCAACATAATGGCATCATCAATACTTAACTGCAATTCTTCTGGGAAGATTTCCATGGTGAATCTTTGGTTGTGTGCCTTGTGGCTAAGAAAGCTCTGACAGAGAGCCAAGGTGACCGAGCCTGTGTAATGAGTGCTAGGGTGGATTCAGGTATTATGGGATATCAGGTAATATGGGACACAAATTTCCTAAATGACAAAGCACTAAATTTGACTTTAATTTAGCTACAGTATTCCCTTTTGCTTATTTAGAAAGAATACACTAGTGAGCATCTATGAGTTTGGTATAAAGTGTGGTAGGTTATATGGAGCATGTGTGTCATTTGGCCATAGCGGGCGGCAAAGCTATTCATTTGATTTTTCCATTGCATATCTACAGTATTTTTTTTTGGAATGAGTAAGAGTTTCTTAAAGCGCCACCTATTAGCTGATGTCCCAGAATTCATCTTACCCTTGTGTGTTCATACAAACCACAAGACAATGCCATTCGCAAATGCGAGTGATCTGGCAGATTGAGTTCTGATCTTGATCTGATCCCTACTCTTAACCCTAACCTAAACACAAACCCCTCCCATAACCCCCGACTCACACACAGCACTGTCAGCATTATCAGTTACCTCAGACTTGCTCAGCAGTGCACCCTACTGTCTGTCAGTACTAACATTCCAGTTCCAACGTGTTCCACGGCCCCGAATGCCTTGTTGCCCGGCCCCCTGCCTGGGCGTTTTCTCTTTGTAAACGTGCATGCTTTTTATAGGTATATTGATCACTATATCGTCATATCCATATCCATGGTAATGTCTCCCTCTCCCTGTAGTTGAAGCCTTCCCCTATATCGTCCATAATGTCCATGAGATAGATGTATTGATCATAGTGTCTAGGAGCATGATGACTGAAAGAGTGATAGTGTAGATGAGGTCACTTTCTGTGTCGGAGCAAGGCTCTTGTCTGCTTTAGTTCTCCATTTTCTTCCTCGAAGGACAGCCCTCTCCTAGTTTTTTCACCTGGGAATTGGTGTGTGTGCTCCCACTGCCACGGCTCTGTGCGCTTTCTCAGCTGTGAAGGTCTGCTTTCTTACTGACTTGAAAGTGCTGTAGAAGGAGTTTAAAACAAGATATTAAAATGTGACGTGCTTTAAGGAAAACTGATGTGCTGTCTTCTTTTTTGCTCTCTTCAGGCTCACATGAATGTCATCAGCAATTTCCAGGTACACAGGTAGTGAAATTTTAGGACGATATTCTCAAGATATCATAAATTGATAAATCTTATTAGTGGTTGATAGATGAGCTTGAGTTTAGATGAACTTGCTTTCTATACTATAGGGAAATAATGAGTTCATAAGACGGTTTACCACTCTTTTATGTCTGCTAGATGACAGAAGTTTATGCTCCCCAGTCCATTGCTAGTGTTTTTCAGCTCATCTAAAAGAGGCCTCAACTTTCTCTGTTATTGTCAGTGACTAAAACACTGGACTTTATGGTCCCTATGGGGTGACGTGGGCCTGTATTGTGTGGCTATTCTTTGCTTTTGTCTCGGGCTTGCTGATGGTCAGCAGCATTCCAGCCTGATGTCCCTGCTCTCAGGACACACACCAAACTCACACGTGCATGCACACAAACACACACACAGCAGATGTGGCCAGAGTATAACAACAGCAAGGTTCCATCACACCCACATTGGGCTTTGTCTTTTTGACCAATACCTCCTGGAACACACACAGATGCTGGTGCCCTGAGAGTCAAACACATACACACACATACATGCATCCTGCCAGAATGGAGGGGAGGTGGGGCAATTGAGCCCAAAACAATACCAGTGGGCCAGGATTTAGTGCCAGGCCTGGCTTGCAGGAGCTTCAACCTGACATCTAAACTCAGTGTGATGGAACAGACTGTAACTCTTTGAATAAAGTTAGCCTGTGTCTGCATGTGACACCATTAAGAATGAGGTGAGTATTCTTATGTGCTATCGACATGTTTTTGACAATAGATACATACATACTGTATATACAAGCTGTCTTAATACTGTTACATGGAGTCTTATTGAAATGCTATTTATTTAGTGAATCTTACATTTGTAAAGGTTTGCCAGTGGCTCAAATCTTAAAGGTTCTGTGTTTCTTAACTGTTCAGAAGATAATAATGATCATTAATATGTTAAAGAAGATATGACCTATATTGCTTATAAAACACACATATACGAACACACACACAATTCCTTCTTCTTCCAGTGTGACCACAACAGAACTGAGTTGAGCTTGATTGCCCACCGGTGTCCTACCTTGGAGAGTGTTTCAAACAAACACAGAAGGGTGCTGCATGCCTCAGCACTCACTCTCTGAAGAATAACACAGCATAGGCAGAGCAGAGACATGTTTAAGTACACACCTCCATGGCAAGTGCTTTGCAACAGTTTGGATAAGGTAAGAGAAATGTTCCATGTTCTGCACACACATACATGCACATCCACACACAACATAGTATAAGAGCTGCTCAGGGATCATAAGATAACTGTCTCTAGTGGCTTTTATCTTTTATCTTCTTATGTAAATGAATGCAATATGGTCAAATCCCAACCAAGTGTGCACAGTTCTTATTTTTGACAAAGAGAAATATAAATTGAGTTTCAGGAACAGTGTGTGTATTATTCACTATTGTTTGAAATATTTTTTTCAAGTTGCTTAAACAAAATTAAATATAAATTGCCCAACCTGTAAACATTTGCCTGCAAAAACATCACATACCATAATGCCACACCGTAATACAATAATAAGCATAGATACAATCTCGTTCTGCTGGCCATATTGAACATAAAGTTTTTGTCTATTGCTTACATGTCATTTCTGACTAATAGTTTTTTATCAGCTGCATTCTCTGGATATATTTTACCTCTAACCTGCCCTAAAACATCCACAATCCTTCATCAAGATATTTAAGCCAACAGTGGTGTAGAAATTATGACAAACATTATCAGCGTTTGAGGAAAGCCACTGAAATCACTAAATATAATCATGAATACTTTATATACAGTGCAGTCTGTTATTAGACAGTGACACAATTTATGTAAAGCTATGGCATTAAAAAAACTATATTTTGCTTGCCCATAGACTCAAAAGAACTTCACAAACATCTTGCATGTTCTAGTAACATGAAAATTTGGTTCTTTGTGAACACAAGGTTTGTGTATAAGCATGAGGGCATGTGTGTATTGTTTATCAGGCTGTACCTATGCAGTGAGATTGAGTGTTTTTCATTGTAAACACTTAAATCATGGTTTAAAAAAATAGTGTTGGTGACAGCAAGGTATATCTATTGCTCTAATTATCAACCATGAAACATTTAGTGTCTGAGGCTGATAGCACACGCCATCCCACTTTTCCTTGTCACTAAATACTCAGTTGGCTCTGTTATTCTATATTATATGGTGTCTGTATGTGTAGTATGTATGTATGTGTGTGTGTGTGTGTGTGTGTGTGTGTAGTGTGTATAGTGTATGTATCTGTGTGCATGTGCAAGGTTTCGTTTCTGTGATCTAAGCACCCCCCCCAATCTATTAGTCTCATACACTTACTGTAAGCTGGTGTGTGGTGGGTGTGGCCGATTATACTGGCTGAACTTTGTCTGTGAATTTGGTACAATAAAGCCTGAAGGTAGCCAAAAACAATGTTGAGTGTGTAACTTAAGTTACTGACAGAAGGTGACTTTCATAAGCTTTTCACTTTTAGTAATGTACATTGTCGCCAAGGTTTTATTGAAAATGTATGTGCCTAGTTAAATGATCATGACAAATTTAGAATGTTGTTTTATGATCCTCTATAGAGATATTTTGTAAAGACAGCTAGAGATAAAGGGGTAGCAATTTCTTTATAAGGTAAAAAAATACTTTATCCAAAGGACTGAGTGAAGCAATCGCAGTGATATCTGATGGAATAATGTTAACCATTTTATTTTTTCCACAAATATTTTTCCATAAGTGTTTATATGTTTCTGCTTAGTCTCAGTTTAAAAGTTACATGATGTGACCTCAATCGGTGATAAAATTTTATTAGTTTTATGTGACATAGGGGGAACTCAATATAAATGATTACTTTGTAGTGCAATTATATTACAAAGTCAAAGCAGGAAGTTCATGTTCACAAAGTTCAGAAAGTTAGGAATGCTGAGGGATAATGTTCAAAGGTCAGGTGGTTTGGAAACACTTCACTTTTTGAGCTGGCTTAGCTAAAGTTTCTATTCTTAAATAAATAAGGCCCACACAGTATGGATGCGCACTATCTAATTTGTTGTCATTGTGAAATTGGCAATACTGGATGGTCACAATATAAAAATTAGCTAAACTGATTTTAATGTGTGCTATGAGCTTCTTGACTAATCTCACATCTTCCAGATGAGTGGTGAGTGATAACATTCACATGATCTAACAAATACTATAGTAAATTTAACAATCTAACAAATACAAGGTAATTTTGGTAAAATAATGCAGACCACTCTTTAACCATGACACACCAAGGTAATATAATCACAGTATAATGAAGGTAATATAATAGAAATATATCGTGCATTACTGCTACAGAGTTCTGTCAACAACAGAACATGGTGAAAGTTTGACAAAATTAGGACAACCCTTTTTATGAGACCTTCCCATGACAGTTTTGCCCAATCAGCGAAGCATAGATGGAAGGTTCCAAGAAGCAGCAATGCAGAAGGTTTATCAGGGGTGTACAGTCCACTGTGTCACCCTTGGCCACCCTCTGACAGTCAGCTATAAACTCCTGAACAACTATTTAAGCTAGCTCACATGAACAGACTGTTATCTAATGCTTTTCGCTACATTCAGCTGGTTCAAATGTCTCCTCTTAATCACCGGAGGTATTTTTAGTGTAAAACAAGTCCTAATTAATTTCACCTTGGTGTGGCATGAAATCTCTTCACTGTTATGAGGTGAGTAAGAGTTTCTCGGACCAATTATGGCAAAACCATACATATTTTATACACATATGTACAACTCTCTATGACTAAATGTACCTTTAACATTTATTAGACTATTGCAACTAAATTGTACTTGATTTCTCTCAGGAACATTATGTGTTTCACATGCTATTTAACATTGCACCTGACATTTAACCAAATATTGTACTTGGCATTTAACACATCTTCTTTATTTTTTCATAAATACACACCTTAGATGACTTGGTCTTTCAGACATCCAGTATTATGTTTTGGTTACAATGCAAACACCTTTGTGTGAAATCTTTTATTGTTTGAAAACCTTTGGTTATATTCTTTAAAGATAATGACGGTTTAAATTGTAAATGATTGAAGAGGGAGTGGCGCTTCTCCTGCATTTCTCACTCCACCTTTATTTGGTAGCTATCATGTGCTTCACCTTTAAAACTGAACTACCCGTTGGCCATAAAAATATTTTAAGACATGTCTTTTTAAGCTAAATGTTCATCCTTATCCATGCATAATCAGACAAATAGACTAAATAACATATAGTATAAAATAGTTTCAAGTTAAAACAGAGTATTCAGTTTAATTGGTTGGTATTGGAATTTTAAAAAATTGTGACCTGTTACAGAGTCGGTAAATTAAAGCAGTTAAAATTAAAACAGTGCCCTGATTTTACAGAGACAGTTATCCTTTGTGAACAGTCCGCAAGATGTACACAGACGAGGGGACGGGAGAATTCTAAGCCTCTCATATCAGCTTTCTGCATCACAAGTCCTTGTGTCTGCTGAGGACCACCCATCATCCAGATTCACCATGGCTAGCACTCCTAAACAGTGGGTGATAAAGCCTCTGACACCTAAACTAGAGAAGTCTGACCTCCGGACCATGTTAAGCCCTGGCAGTGAGCCATATTCCACAGAGAAGAGCTGGAGTTACAGCCAGGATGGAGATTCCCTCGCATTCAGCATTGATAACATCTCAGTGGCCCATGTGCAATCCTCTGTGAGACTGTCAGCCATGAATGGAGAGGGTGCTGGGGATGTTGCGATCCATGCCACGCAAGTGGCTGTGTCTGAGAACGGCAGCACCATTGAGGACTGGCGGCCTAGTACACCCAGCAGCCCTGGTTCTGCAAGTAGTACAGACTCTCATGTGGGTTTCTACTCCTTTGTGGATGACCCAACAAGCCCAGAGGCCGAGAAGAATGAGGCCTACATGTTCTCACCTGAGAGACAGGCCAAACTGTCCACTCTGAAGGAGAAGAGCAGGTTTAAGCTGCAGACTTACGTGGAGGAGAGAAGACCTGATAAGCTGTTCCAAGAGACTAATGGAAATTCCTGTTACCATGTGGGTGACACATCAGTAGAGGAGAATGATGAAGAGAAGCCAGACCGAACAGAGATCATTCGTAGTCAGGCACCCAAAAAGAACCCTGTCTCCAAAGAGCAGTGGAGTGCCCTGGAGAACTGGGATCCTAGTAAGTCTTCCCAACGTCTGGTTGAGGGATTTAGTCTGTGCTATAGCCCTGTGAGCACAAAACATCTGCAGTCTGAAGTAGAGCCTGGCACCATTGATAACCAACAGATTGACTTCAAAGCAGCACGCAAACAATTCCTAATGATGGAGCGCTCAAAGCAAAACCCATCCTGGCATGGTTCTCAACAAATGACATACTCTCCCAAACTACGGGAAAGATCTTTGTCCGCAGGAGCTAGAATTTTTACAAAGGAAGTTAGTAAAAATAAGAACCTAATGGATTACTCTTGGAAGAGACAAGAGGAGGATACAATGACCATCAAAGAGGATCCAAAAGACAGGATTCAAAGAAACTTGATAGATGACCTAGACTTAAGACTTGACAACAGAGATGTGGGCTGCACAAGTGATGGAAATATATCCACCGAGTCTTCCATGTTAGAGATGCGATGTAGCCCATCTGTGTCTAGCATGAGTGAAACACCAATTGAGAGGGAGATCCGAATAGCTCAGGAACGAGAGGAAGACCTCAGGCGTTCACGAGGAATATTTCGCCAGAACACATCAGAGATGGTTGAGATCAAGACCAAGCCTATTTTGTCCCAACTAAGACCAGAATTAAAGCCAATCAAAGCCAAAGAGTCCAATAGGGTGAGTTTACTCATTCAACGCGAGATGGAAAGGGTGAATCGGAGCCCAGGCCTTTATGACAAAGGGAGTCCACATAATCTAGGTGAGAGGAAGAGAACTTTTGGGTCTCTATCAGACCAGATGGACATTATATCCTTGAGCACAAGCCCCAGCTTAAATCCCACAGGCAGATCTGTTACTGCGGAGGATACATCGATTGCAGAGCGTCCTGTGCTTGTAGAACAGAGGGATGTGCCTGACTCCAAGGAGCCTCTCTCACCCTGCTGCCCTCATCGACACCAAGATGAGACAATGATTAGCAGGGAAAGTAGCACTGCAGAAATTCTAGACAGAACTTTTGAAAGTCCATACACTAAGGAGGGGACAACTGAAAGACAAAACTATAAGGTCAAGACTTGGATGGCAGAATATAAGGCAAAAGAGTCAGGAAAAACCTTTACCCCGATAAATTATCTGTCCTTTCCACCTGAACCCGTAAGAAATAGCAGATCTACAGCAGAGTGGCCGTGCATGTTAAATGCCCCTGATATAATCCGCAGGGAGATTGAGGAGAACCTCAGACGAGAGCAGGAGCTTCAAGAACTACGGGAGACCAGCAATCTCTCGGGTGCCTCAGGACCCACATTGTCATCTCTCATTATCTTAGAAGAGATGTCTGGGCAAAACAATAATGACCACACTCCACTAAACAGTTTTTATGAGAACTTAGTGGAGGTAGAAACTGTCTTACCAAAACAATCTACACAGAGGACCAGTTACAGTCCCTCCTATTCCTGGAATATGGATTCCACCCCTGTGACCTCTACATCAGTGCCAGGTATAACAATTTATTTTGCTCAAGTTCAACATGCAAGTTGAGTTGATTCATTAATTTTTGAGTCAGGCTTTTGAATATATCAAGCCTGAAACCGTTTGTGGTTTTGCAGTAGGATTACTTGTTCAGGAAGCAGGAAGTTCACATCTTACTGGTTTACAAGAGGTCATTAGCAGTTCAAACACTCTCGCCAATGTGGCTAAGAATTCTGATATGACCCAGTGATACCAGAAATTGATACACAGTCAAATTAATGTGGAATTTGTCTATCAAATTATAATGTAATAACACAGAAATAATAAGAAATTAATGAGTCCATTGGCTGGCCTCTACATCCCCTACAGACATTGTTTGTGTTGTTATTACATTTTTCACACTACGTACCAAATGTAGTATATTGTGACTTTATTCTTCTTTCCTTTTTTATCACTCCATCCTTGCAATAACTGGTGTTCTGCTAGAGTAATTGATGGCTTTTAGTATATTCTTGCATTTTCTAAATGTTAGTAAGCTTTCCATTTCTTACAGTGATTTACTGGGCAAGTAACTGATTAACTTTTGCGTTACTTGTTTCTGAATGTCATCATTCAAGGATGAGACAAAATAGCTTACCTAATTAGCTTCTGAACTTTGATCACATGCAAGTTGAACGAGTAACAATGCAGTGTCAAAAAGTGAATCATTAATTTCATGGACATGAACTCGCAGTTAAATCATGCTTCCATAATTGAAAATTTTAAGGTGTCTTACATTGTCTGATTAATTTGATAGTAAATCAGTGCCTCACACATTCAAATTATGGGTTTGCAGAAATATCCACAATAAAATGTAGAATAGTAACAGACATAGTTGTACAGACTTTGGTCATGCATGACTTGTGTAGGAGTATTTTTTTAAAGCCCTTATTGTCATATATAAAAAGCCTCTTTTCTCCTCCACAGGTCCCAGTTCAAGACTTCCCTCCATCACGACAGCCCAACCTTGGAGTGGCCCAAAGCACACACCCCCTGCAGTCCATAAGGCAAATCTTACTCTTCCTTCTAGTCCATTAACTGAAACCTTCTCCACCCCCTCCCACAAGGGTCTGACAAAGACACTGCTGGAGGATTTCGAAGAAAGACGGGTCAGACTGAAGCTTGAGGAAAGCTCTGTAAGTGAGAGAGATGTATATATAATAGAGACGCTGATGCACTGAGAAATTAAACAAATTCTGCCCTTGATTTATTGTATAGACAACACACATAAAACTTGATAGTAGCTAAATATATTAAGCTAAAAAGATAATCAAGTAAGATAATTAGATTATTAAAAAAGGCCCCAAGAAATGGAGAAAGTGTCGATTTGAAGGAAACTGGACTTAACCCAGAGTGTTTTTGTCTTCCTCTCTAGTATGCTGGGATTCAGCCTACAGATGACATTAACAATGAGGTAAGAACTCGACTGATCCATTTTAAACACATAACTGATCTCTAGACCTACACTTCCCTCATCCTGATTGGTGATTGTTGCATTCCTGCAGGTTGTAGAAGTGACTCGTGTAACGCTGCACAAAAATAGAAGGGCTCTGCGCTGGGAAGCTGGTGTTTATGCCAATGAAGAAAACAACTAAGTCTGGACATGCTGTGGGAGTGGAAAATATGCAATCTTAATACTAATGTTAATAGCAACGATCCCCAGACTTGATTGACTAGACAGGCTGGATTTAACTGACATCATGTACTAAAGGAGGCACCACCCTGTGATGGCATTCAACTATAGAGATAACATGGCTATCAGAAGACACAGAAAACTAACACTAGGTCGTAGTATGGGGTCATAATGAATAAACGATGGCCATCATTTCATGATTTGAGTGTTAGACAGAATTGTGTGGAGTACCTTGGGTAGAAATTTGGGTTCTCTCTCAAAGACACAACTACTCTTTGTTGAATACCTGACAAACATTCCCTGATGTTGGTCGAAGTGGTATAAAATACTCCTGTTTCAAGAGACTTTGAAACATTTCAATAAATGTTGACAAATTCTCTAGTATCACCATCAAATGGAACCCATACTAAATAAAAAACAACAACTTGTAATCATAAAGAATAACAATCTCTCCAACAGGTGCTTTGTCGGAGTCTTAAAATAATGTCATGTTATTTTTTAATTATGAGGTAATTGCACTAATTTTATTTGTAGGCTAGTAGAAAATCACATTTGTTTTTGTAAATTTACTCTGTGATTTGAAGTATAGTGTTTCTAACATGCAAACATAAATCCCAATCCTTAAAAATGAGCTTTGAGTACCATATAGTACTGATTAAAGTGATATTAAGCAATCCAAAAAATGAATAAATAGGGAGTGCATACAGTTTAAAAGTGACTCTTAATAGAACTCAAAACTCTTCAGCTGGACATAGGTGGAATAATGCACTAGCCAACAGCTCCTGAATGGGTTACCTAATGACCTAAGTGTCCATTCTTTCCCTGTAAATGTGGAAAGCTCAAGTGAACTCAGATCATGTGCAAGGTTGGAACAAGCACCTTTATCCCTTGTCCACTACCAGTAGACCTAGTTTAGAATTTACTGCAAAGGACACCTGAACTTGTATAAGGAAACAGTAGAGGGAGCAACTGTATTGAAGGGAGTGGAGTTCAAATCATTTCGATTTTCTTTGTTCTCAAAGTTAAACCAGTTGCTACAGGTTGTATGATGACTGGTGTCTCTTTCCAACCAAAGTATGAATAAAAGAAAAATAAAATGCAGAATCTGCATTAAAATGCTTATTTGTACCGTAATGTGATATTTGTATTTGTGATTGAAGATTGATCTGATGAAGTACAACTAAATAAAGTTTCAAACTTACACTCTCTGTTTTGATTGCTTTTAAGGTTCAGTTGATGACTGGATCTATAATGAACTGGGCCCAGTTTCCCAAAAGAGTGTTTAATGTGATGCTCACTCTACCATTTAACAGTGATCTTCGTACTGCAATGCTTTTGGGAAACTCATTTAGTTCTTTATATAATGAATAGTATAAGTTAGATGTTTGTGACAAGATTTCTAGGCAATAGTGAATCCTAATGCTGGCAACTCTCCAATGTAGATCAGATTTAGCATGTTCTGCAAATATAGAGGGTATTCCCTTTCTTCCCTCTCTTACAATTTCACTTCAGTAATACAACTTCCCTCTTCTCTGCTGGTATTTGTAGAATCATTGTCAATGTTTCCTTTTATAGCAAGGGGCATTCAGCATATAAACTGGTTACTTGTATCATTCAAGTCCATTTAAACAGAAAATTAGAGGAGGCAAAGAGAGCGCTGCAGGTATGTATAATATTCTAAAATCATTCATTCATTTTCCTTTTTTTTATTATTAAAGAATAACTACAGCATCTTTAGCATCTGAATGTATATATTTATTTATAAATGGATATAGTTTCTGGATGGCAGTGGAGAAAGTACGTAAAGCCTAAAAACTCATCACTAGCAATAGTATCAGTATAATATCATTTTAAGGTAAATCAAACTGCATATACTATGTGCGGCTGGCCAATATGTTTGATTTTTCTACATCACACTTCTCTGTAAAATTCCTTCAAGGTAAACAGTCCATGAGACACAGCAGATCTTCCTGACAAATATAATGGAGAGTTTTTTTACTTTGGTCGAGCCAGTGGTGGTTATGCACAAACTGGGCACCTCCTTTTTTGAGATGGCACTCACTCTGACAGTGTACAACCGCTCACTGGAAATGGCAGGTGGACAGGCTGACCAAGCCCAAGCAGCTTCCTCCAACTTCTTCCTCATTCACTCCATCATCTCGGCAGTAGCAGCCACGTTGTCCAGCATTCCACTAGGCCGCATCGCAGACCGACGAGGACCTAAAGTGTTTCTGGTCATCCCTCAGCTGGGTTCAGTCTTGGGCATGTGCTTCCTGCTTGTATTCCTGTTCCACAATCTACCTGTGGAGTTCCTCTTCCTTGGCTCCATGATGTATGGCCTCAGCGGAGGTCCTCCTGCCTACTGGGCTGGCGTGGTGGCTTTGGCGTCACTCAGCTCCAAGCAGAAGCACCGCACTCTGAAACTCAACATTGTGGATCTCTGTGTTGGCATTGCGGGAGTGGTGGGTGGTCTGCTATCTGGGTACGTGTACCAGTTAGGGCATCAAGGATCAGTCCTCCTCGCATCTGCCATGCTCCTTAATGCAGCGTCGCTCTTTCACTCTGTGTTTCTTCTCTCCAGCTCGAAACAAAATAGTGATGAGAAAGAACAGCTGCTGTCACGGACAGGAAGTGGCGAGAGGATGGACAAATTAGCAATTGGGCTGCTGATGTCAGCCTTGGTGCTGTTCGATCTGGGTATGATTGGAGCGGAGAACGTTCTTACACTCTATGTGCTTAAGCCTCCATTGAGTTGGGATTCGGTGTGGGCTGGTTATGGCAACGCAGCCACTAACGCCATGTATTTGAGTAGCTTCCTCGGGGTGCTGGTGCTGTCTGGTGTGCTAGGAGACGCGGCCCTGTCTGTGCTCGGCATCGTGTCCAACTGTACCGGAATGGCCATCATGGCATTTACAGTGGAGAGTTGGGTGTACTTCATGGGTAAGTAAAGTAAACAAAAGATAAACTAAGCTTGTCTGCTGCACAGAATGACTGAAACAATGTGCCTTGCCAAATAATAATACTATAGTTACAATACTATGATAACTACTTTTCTGGGAATATCACCTCCCTTCCATAAACTCTCTAAATCATCGACCTTCATATTTGGATGAAATAATATCAAGAGTATTTGCCATTTCTAAACCCAATTTTTGAGCTTATGAAAAAAATCTAACATTTACAATGTTGAAATCAAAGCTATTCATTGAAGTCAAGCCACTGATGCTTATCTAACATTTTCTATGGACATGTTTCCTGACTAACAGCTCGAGGGATAATGATGTTTGCCTGTGTTCCCATGCCAACGCTGCGAGCGATGCTCTCCAAAATTCTGGACACACAGCAATATGGTAACTGAGGCATGAAACGAGAAGCAGATTAGTTGTGACAAATGGAAAAATTCCCACACGTTAACTACATTTAGATGGAAAAACTCCAAGATCTTGACATTCTATTGCATGTAAAAAGTTACTAATTAAAGGCCAGCAGACAGCAATATTTCACATGATCAGATTATTACTACACTTTTTACTTTCTTTCATATAAGAAATGGGGCGTAAAATGCTTTAAAGAGCAAAATAAAAATCTAAAAGAAAGTATAGAGTAATAATTAAATGTTTAAATCATTCATGTAAACTAAACTAAAAATAAGGAGTAATAAAAATATGTACATACAATCCTGATAATATATGCCATACAATAACAACGAAAGAAGAAAATACTAATATACCTGAAATATGTAATACAAATAAAAGAACATATTCAGACACTATTCAGTATTCAGTACTGTGCAAAAGTCTGAGGGCGCTTTCACACCTATTAGTCCAAATCAGAGCGAAATTGATACTTTTGGTTCGTTTGCTATTTGATTTAGTTTCACACTGCATAGTTAAACGAGCCAAAAAGCACAAAACAAAACGTCTAGAAGGGGACGGGGCTAAAAAAGGTACTCGTAAAACGCTTTTATTCATCGGTCAGAAATACGGCGACGGAAAAAGGTAAACAGTGCTTTGGCAAATGCGCGTAGAAGTCGCGGGGACCAACAGAGCACGGATAGCAAGGAGCCGGTGATAAATAAATGATTAGATCTTTATATAAATAACTAGCTTCGAACATTTTGTTTCCAGTGTTTATTGATTTTTTTTTTCTTCGGTCCAGATATTCAGAACATATAACATTTCTGCAGCACTACAGCTCTGTCCTTTGGTTCAGTTTGCGCCTCGCGGGTCAGATTAGCAACTCTCAAATATGGCTCGCAGTCCAAAATACACGGCATGTTTGGTTCACTTGCTGCTGTTGGGTCGATTTAGAGTCGAATTGCTTTCTCACTACATTCGAACCGCGCTTGGAACCGGCCTCGTTTAGGCGGTCTCGGACCGGTTATTTTGGTCCGCACCCGAGTGTTGTGTTCTCACCTGCCCAAACGAGGGAGGAAACGCAATAGGGTTCAATTCAACTAAACACTGCATATGTGAAAGCGACCTTAGGCACCATAAATCTCTTATGTACATTTTGTTTTAGGTGTTTGTTTTTTTTTGTCTTCTGCATTAGTGTGTCATTCGAAAAGAGCTCATTTTAGATTTCCAAACATTAGTTTTACCAAAAATGTAATGGTTATAGAGAATTTTTTGTATGTCATTAAATAAAGTGACATATTAAGTTCAAGACATAAAAACAGAATCAAGGCTGTTCTGGGATTTTACCTGTAGAGACAGAAGCAAGTGAGAGCCAAAGTCTGCAGAAGAACTGTGGCAAGTTCTCCAAGATTCTTGGAACAACCTTCCAGCCAATTTTCTTATTAAAAACTGCACAACAGTGTGCCTAAAAGAATTGTTGACAGTTTAAAGACAAAGGCTGGTCACACCAAAAAATTCTATTTTAGTTTGACTGTTTTTATAGTACAATTTAGTACAAACAAGTAATATATTGTTATCAAAATTATTAAATGTATATTATTATTATTAAATATTATATATTACGATATATACTTAAATGTCACCTAATTTATATATATATAATGTTCTGACAATGCATGAGAATTCTCTGTTTCGTCCCTATTTTTAGGACGTATATTTGGGCGGCTACAGTTGGCCCTGACTGTGACTGAACTTCTCTCTACGGTGCTCTTCACCTCTATTTACCCTTTCACTCTGAATTGGTATAGCGGCCTCTGTTTCCTCCTCTCCTGTGCCATCAGCTACCTCAGCGTCATACCGATCCTGTAAGTGTCCCGTCATGTAGGCAAAGGATTTGCAAAATGTACAAAATGATTGTGGTTTTAAAAACCATGGTACTAGGAGGACATTTGCTCAACACAAGGAAATGTAAAGAAGAGTCGACTGAAACCTAAAAATACATGGAGGGTAAAAAATAGTAGGGCTAATTTGATTACATTACAATTCTAATCAGAAATTTGTAACAAACACATTTTCCACCTTTCCCAACTCTCTTAATACAGGCAGGATCACAACACACTGTGTGGCATGCACTGTTCTTTTAAACAAGATCAGCTTCAATACACTGCTCAAGAAAATCTAGAGTAACCATTTCGTAACATATGCAATATGCTTTGTTTTCAGGTACCTGAAGTTCAGGCAGAGGACAACTGAGTACACAACCATATCAGAGCACGAATAAAAACTTCTATACTGCATGGACCAAGCCAGCTATGAGACGAGAAAAGTTACAAACACTATAAGACAATTATTCAATTCTCAATTATCGCCAGTTACCCACTAGAATAATATTCAAGCGACAACACAAACACAACAGGTTTATGATGCAAACCATATGTTTTAGTCAAAACACATCACAAGATCACAAGACCACAAGCTTTTACTCTGAAAACGAACCGAGTAGAATGCATCGTAATTGTTATGGAAGATTATTGAGAAACATCAGGTTAAGCAGGGCGTGTGCTAAAAACGCTGCGCTGCTGAAGCTCTTCTTCCTCATTCCACCGAAGAGTCAGGAGGATGTCAAGTTGGCCATTCAGCTCTTGTTTCTGCAGTTCCTGGCATCTGGACTGCAGTGCCACATGGACTGTAGTGCTTTGGCAATATTGTGTTACCTATAGTCATGTTGTTACATACAGTATAGTCATGGTGTTACATATAGTCATTGGACAGCTCTCTGGATGTGAATATGCTCAATGGGAAACCCTGGCTCTTGAGGTAACGGTCAGTGACCTGGCCATGACCAAGCAGGGACCTGCGGCTCAGCTCTGGTCCTTCAGTTACGCACTTGTGCTGAAGGTAGGACAGCAGGAGGTTCTCCAGCTCCTTTGAGGAAATGCCATTTAAAGAGGGAGAAATGTCCTGTCTGTAGAGTAAAAGCCACTTCTGGAAGCTGCCTCTGGTACTCTTGAACTGTTCTAAAAAAAAAAGTGCATATTGCAAGTAGACCATTCTACCTACAATATGTTATTCTATGTAACGTTCACAATTCAATTACAAAATTTAATTGCAGATTTTATTGAATTGTCTGAATCTCGGTGAGAGAGATAGCAAAGCCTTGCTGCAAAATATATGGATTAACATTCTACTGCCTGAGAGACTGGATGACAAACTCTCCCCACCCCCCATACCTCACCTATGTATAGCAGTTTTCCCAACATACACAGTTCTGTCCGTTAGACGATAACAAACGTCTGTTGATGTTGCTGTATTATTATGTTCCTTATAACGGAATCGTTACGTAATTAAGAGCACAATGCTGCGTTCCTTATTAATTCAATACGGAATGCGCCTTGTTCTGTATTTCCTTACTTAAGTTTTAAAAAATGAGTTACTAAATATCATAAAACTATTTTTCATAAACTACTAGCTAGTAGAGCAAAGTTTGTTAGAAAAAGGCTATCCCTCCCTCCGAGTCTGTGTGTGTGCGCTTGTGTGTGTGTGTGTGTGTGTGTGTGTTGCCTAGTTACGCAGACGCAATACTCAACCAGCTTGACGTGACACAGCAAGAAAACTAAATGACCTCTGTTTATTATAATAGGGGTGGATAGGCTTATGTTTTTGTCGTGTTTTAGGTTAAATCACTTCGCGACCCACCTGTAAGAAGTAGGATAGTTTCCCGTATGATTACTGAATACAATTCTAATGTGTCACGCGCACGCCGCGGTGCACGTGACCCAGTGTGGCGGACGCCATGGCGACGGCCACCACATGCGCGACCATGCGCTCATTGTTGACATTTTTGTTCCCCGTTACGTTAAGTGTTACCAGCTGTTCCTCGTTTGTGTCCCCTACAAATACCCTCGTGTGTCTGTCCTGCATTGTCTTTCGTTGTGTGTCTAGCAGATGTTATGTATGTAGTTTCTGTTCGGTTCATGTCTACATAAATAAATACATAAATAAAGAAAGAAAGAAAGAAATGCTTGTTTGTAAACGGTTTGTAAACGGCATACAGACTGCTGTTCCCTTTATTCTACATCCTGTAATCTGACTGCTACTTTGAAGGACGAGCAACTGCTTCAGGCTGCAAGAAGCAATGCAAAATATGATGCAAAAAACATGAGCAATAAAAATCCAGGTGCTTTAAGCTTTAAGAAGGCTATTTCAAATGCATTAAGCATTTCAATAAGCATTACTTTGGTTTAATTGCTCATGTTTTTTGCATCATATTTTGCATTGCTTCTTGCAGCCTGAAGCAGTT
>JAOUQW010000004.1:18436138-18452575 GCA_028565825.1 Olivaichthys viedmensis
GTAAATTTAGCATACAGCTGTGTGTGTGTGTGTGTGTGTGTGTGTGTGTGTGTGTGTGTGAGGGAGTGTGTGAGGGGGTGAGAGTGTGTGAGGGGGTGAGAGTGTGTGAGGGGGGGTGTGTGTGTGTGTGTGAGGGGGTGAGAGTGTGTGAGGGGGTGTGTGTGTGTTACACTTAATATAAGATGCTTTGCTATAAATCCAGATTATACGTTTACACTTTTAAAAAAATCAGTTATTTTTAAGGCGGTCGGGTTGCTTATGTGTCTGATTTTGTGTGTTTATCAGATGAGTCCTGAAGGCCAAAAGGACGATGAAGGTAATGAAACATTTTAAATCCATTTTTACATTTCACTGTTTTTGTTTGTTTGTTTTTTGGTCAAACTTCGCATGATTAAAGAAGAAATATCGGCTGCTATCATGTCTGTGTTTTTCTTCAGCAATAAAGTGGAATGGACCAAAAAGACAGCCGGACCTTGGCCTGTGGCGTGTTTTGAGGATTAAACCTGTTCTCTTGGTCCTGTTTTGTACCAAAACTGCTTACCACAAGGCCTTTGCAGCTCTGAAACTGTGAAATGAGTTCTGTAATGGTGTATTCCTCAATCATCCGACTAAACAACCACCCTTTATTTCTGGAGACGTGATGCTGTATTTGTTTTCATTTCCCCCATATTTTTTGTCAATGATTTAGTTTTAATTTTCCTTTTCTTGTGCATCTCATACTGTTTTATATTATGTCTGTTTAACACGTACATATTGGAGCAGTCCAGAGCGTGTGGTATTATATGGCTAAAATATCCTTTTATTATATTGTTTTGCAATATAATATCAGCATTGATATTAACGACCAATAATGTGATGATATACTGTGCAGCTTCTGCAGTTTCTTAATTAGAGCTGCATTATACAGGGTTCTTCTGCATGTCTAGAAAATCATGGAATTTCTAGACACTCATTTCCAGATCTGAAAAAAGTATTAACATGTAGAAAAAGTTTTGGAAAAAGCATGGATATCTTGTTGGCAAAGTAATATAGACTCAAGACACTAAGGTTGTGAATCCTTAGTTCTCTGCACTAACGCAGCCTCGCTAATGCATATCACTTTTCATGGATTTTTATTTTATGGAAAAAGCAAAAACCCTGTTATAAAAAAAAAAGAATAATAATTTTTTGTTTATTTACGTAATATTCCCTTAAACCTATTTTTGCACACTCTTACTGAAGGCTTTTAGTTATTGATTAATTCACTGTTCTTCACAGACATAAAGGATGAATGGGAACCAGGACATTTAAAGTAAATTGCAGGCATGAGAACTTGGTTTCCTTTCTTTTGCTAAACGTTTGCTTGGCACTAATTTCATTCATATTCACAAAGGTGGCTCTGCTAATTCGAACACGATCGTTCGTTTGAATCGTTCCAGTGCGACAGTCTTATGTTTTCTGTTTGCGTGCTTTTAACAGACTTTGCACCTCTGTGACCTGCTTGTCCCAAAGCTGCAACCAAATGTCCTTCAGCTGTGATTCTTTTATAACGAAAGGAGGTTTATCTTTCGTTTCTTTGGCCATGAAGATGTGCATTTCTGTCTTTTAATTATTTAATATTTCTTTTCTCTGGTGAAGGCTGAGGTTCGGAGATATACTCGCCTTTTCTGAATTATTTTTTCAGCCCAAGTGAAGGGCCTGAGATATCATGTCATTGGAATGGCATGCATAAAAAAGCTCCAGGTTAATATTTGGTGTTTAATATTCAGAAATTGTGCCTTTAGGTGTCTGTTTTCTATTTGATCTGTGACTCACCGTATTTTCCTCATTCCTATATTTTGAAAGCTTTAAGCTTCTTTGTAAAGTAAAACAATTTCATGTTTAATATATTTCTAAAACAGCCTTTAAAGAACGTTATATAAATGAGTGGAGCGTTGATTTGATTAAATGTATGAGGATATTTTGTAAAATTCAGATATTTTCTTTGTTGTTGAGGCTTTAAATAGAATATATGGGGCCAAATTGGGAACATAAGTTATCGGTCCAGTATCATCCACACTGATCTGTACACACTTCATTTAAATAGAAAGGTTCTCTTAGAGAGACTCAAGAAGTCAAATTCAACTGACATTAGCTTTGGATGGTAATTTAAAACCACGTTCTTCTTGTTCCTATTTTAACACGCACACAATGCAATTGCAGTTTCCTGATTGGCTGAATGTTTAATTTCGAGTCCAGTTACTTGTACAGTGTGATTTAATTTAAATGGATCCTGTCGTTTGGGGGCTGTGCCTCTGACGCTCCTATTGAAAATCTGCTGTTGACAATTAACAGCATTTTCTGGAAATACTTTTGAAATAAAGGCTCTTTAGCATAATGGCTTGTGTTGATGCATTCTTTCAAGGTAACTACTTTTGAGAACAGAAATGCCGTAACAAACACCGACTAAATATTTTTTAGATGCAAGCTTTTTGATTGCTGCGGCATACACGTAACTGTGATGAACTATTGTAACTTGTCTTTTCTGTTCACCTTATGCCTATGTCAATAATATAAGCATAACAGTAGTGTAATAAAGGACATAGGCCCGTTCATCAACACTGAATATGGTAAAAAGTCAAATACATTTTGCTTTTTTAGATTGAAAGCAGCAAAGGGAAGCCAGCACAAGAAATGAGTGAAATACAAAAATAGGTCTTTGGACAATAAACAATGTGCTATAACAAAAACGTAATACATAATGCACTACATTTTGTCAGCTACAGCACGGTTTAGTGATAGTTATAAAATCCACTATATATTACAGTTTTACACAACAAAACGTTTACATATAGTTCACAGATCAAAGCCTTTGACTGAGAATAATCAATAAAATGTGATGGTGCAGCGATATGGTTATATCAAGAAACGTATTGAGAATGAATAGCATAATCTAAACATACGGCTGTGCAGTTAAGGGGTTTAAAGCCTTGCTCAGGGGTCCAACAGTGGCTCTCTGTTAAGCCTGGGATTTAAACTCACACTCTTTTTGGTTGATCAGAGCCACTTCCATTTTGCTGTGAATGTCTGGTTCTATTCTATTCTCTTCTCTTCTCCCCTGCCTTTGGCAAACGTGCTCTTGAGCAACCACCAGGTAGCGCTCTGTGTCTTTCTAAAGCACCAGCCAAGCTGCGATACATTTCTAGTCATGAGAAACATAACAGCAAAATCAGTGATTATGCTCTAAATATAGGAAATGCAGCTTGTGTGTTCTGTGTACAGTCACATGACCTATAAGAAATAAGTTCACCTCACACATGACCTCAAGCTTTAAAACATTAGATTTTTTACAACATAGAACATATAAATAATATTGATGTTTTTACCTGTCTGTCTATTTTCATGACATTTGGAAATAATTGTCATGTGTTTTATGTTTGAAAAAAAGCAAAAAATAAACAAGTCAATTCCAGTGAACACGCCGTTGTCGTTTTATTAAATTGATAGAAAACATGAATGCCATCTCAAAAAATATAAAAATATATACTTTACTAGTTTTCTTTACTTTACTATACATACTGTGTGTGTGTGTGTGTGTGCGTGTGCGCACCTAGAAAGTACTGCAACCATGCTTCCCCATTGCAGGTATCAACTATTTGTAATCCTGTTGGATATTTTTCTGCTCCAGTTATTTTTCCAATTATCACTGATAATTCCACTGTAAAAGTACCAGATTAGAAGTAATCCCATCCGGTCCGTGATCAGATCTGCGTTTAGTAAGACTCGATAATTTGCTGCATTTCAAAAAGCAAAAGGATCTAACCAGCAGGGGAAATGAATAACACTGGCTGCCCCTTCAGGTGCTGAGAGAAAAAAAAGGCCTTCACACTCTCCCCCACCCAAAAATACACTGAAATCACAAAAATCACGCATTTTAAAAAAAAGAAAAAAAAGGGAGGACTGGGAACGAGACAAACTGATTCATTCATTCACTCATTCTCAGTAAAGAGGTGTGAGCCTGCTGTGCATTTCCTGCTTTTCAAAACTAGATGAGAGCTGGAGTGTTGTTGATGACTCATATTCTTACATTCTCCAGCTCGATTCAGCAGTCTATCAGCTTCTTTCTGAAAAGATGTGAAAAGCAGCTGCTCTTTGCAACCTTTTACATTCTATTTGGCATATAAAAAAAAAAACGTTACCTTTTGTGCCCCTTTGCATGGCTTTCTGAAGTGTGGAGGCCGGTGTGGAGCTCTGCTGGCTGTCTTTGGCCATTTGTCTCATGTCTGAGCAGCACGCATAGACTAAAGTCCTCGGCCGCCTTTACATCAATGATGTCCTGTTGCATTTGGGAAATCATCCTTTCTGAGTGCCTTGTGTCATCTTACAGTTTCTCACTGCTGCATGAGCAATGGCCCGAGGCAAAATGAAACAAAATTAGCTGTTAAAAATAAGGGATTGAATGGTATGAGAAATCCATGATAACAGCATCATACCAATATAATGAGCCACCTTTAGTTGAAATCATTACTGTATATCAGTTGAAAGGGCAAAGATAGGGTGTGTGGTGCTCATAGTAAAATTCAACGAGGTCCAAAGGCTATGTTAGAACATTCTCATGTAAAATGTAACATGGTTTGGTGGTTTATGATAATACTGTACAGCCACGTAAAAATTCTGTGTCAAGGAACTGTTGTGCTGTGTTATGGCGACAGAGGTGCTGAACTTGTGTTATAATCTTGAAAACATTTCACCCCTCACCCGAGGAGCTTTAACAGTTCAGCAACCAACGTCAACCACATTATGCTCACTGTAATCTAGCCATGCATGTGCTGATAATCAGTCATTATAATATTCCACAATATTCCTTGTGCACGATAATATCATCAGTAGAGGTGATGTGAACTTGTGCTTTTCTGTTACATTTAGTTTTTTGTATTTATAGTTGTGCTCTACTTTACTGTGATAAACTGTATTTGGAACCTCAGTCAGTTTTTTGAGTACCTTATTTTAAGAGTACTATAGATCTGTAGAATTGTAGAATTGTAGAATTGTCGCTTGAGTTCTTATTTATTGTATTTAAAACATTTTTTGTTTTACCCTCTTTGCACCTTTTATTTAATTTCAGTCCAACGTTGCATTGTTTTCCATAACCCACAATGAATTTATTGAGAGCAATACGGTTTATTTTCAAACTTATAGACATGTTTTAATGTATTTTTAAGAATATATCGTAATCTGTGATAAAAGGTTAGGCTTGAACGAGTGGTGAAACGTCTTCAAGATTTCTAACACAAGTCTGAGACATTCAAAACGACGAACTGGATGACTGAAAACCTACATTGACAAATTTGAACAGCTACAAAACTGGCCACAGAAGGCTAGCTGGCACGTCCCCCCCACAGGTCAGATGTATGTATGAATAGTAAAGATAAGAAAAGTTTTTTTCTGTCACTTCTTCTCTGCTCTTTTCTCTCTCTTTCTGTCTTTCGCTGTCTCGCTTTCAAAGTCACAGGCGAACTTTCCTCCTGACCTTGCTGCATGTTGGCTTGCTGGGGCTGCCTCTGCTAGACAGAGTGCCACAGGGGGACATAATAAACTGCGCCCTTTTCATCCAGGACACAAAGGCTGCGAGGAGAAGACTGCGGCCTCAAAGGAAGTAACAGAACAAAAGAGACGAGACCAATAGATCTACTGAGTGGCAGAGGAAGCCTCTAACTCTCTCGATCTTGCTCGCTCATTCACACATACATAATCACAAATGGTCTGATAAACAATGTTTATTCGATTGATGAAGTAGGCTGGGAGTCATCCCATCAACATTTGCACTTTTCTACTTTTCTTCATGAACTTTTTTATATATTGAATAAGCAGGTGTACAAACAAAGGTCTGAAATTTATAAGCTGGGTTTTAGATCGTGAACTGGCTGCTGAATCATTTAACACACCATCAGATTCAAAGACAAGGTGAAGAATCAACAGTGAGGACATAAGGAGTCACATTGAAAAGCTCACAGTCTTTTAATTAATACTTGCACAACTGGTAAATAATAGTGTCACTATGAATATTTAGGCCTTAAATTTGTTCATTCATTTCTGAATTATAACCACATTGCTATATGTAGCTAAACCCATCTGCCTCTAGTTAAAATGCTCGCTGGCGTTTGTGTGGATCGGATGAATTGATCCTAAAATAGCACTTTAGGCTCATTTTTAGAGGAAATGCAAATCTTTAAGTGAATGCATTGACGATATGAGATCTTAGACAATATGTGATGCATCCTAGTCTATGAAACCTGATTTAGTCCAGCAGAGGGGCCTGTATTAATACGGGCTGTTTCACATCAGGGGTCGAGGATAGATACGAGAGGCTTTACCACTAGGAAGGTTGACTGGATCAAAGAGTACACACACTCCTGTGCTTTAGAGTTAAATAAGGGGAGGGGGAAGAGGATCATAAAAAGCAACTGAGGCGTTTTTGTAGCAGTAAATCTTATGGAAATGAGATGGAGAGATTGGGACTTTGGAGAACAGAAGCTAGCCGCTCATCCAATTCTTATATCCGTCCCTCATCCTCCTTCCATTCTCTCCTCGTCTTCGCTCCCTCTCCTCACACACACACGGCTCCTTTGCACACACGGCTGAACAAAGCTGGATTGTGGGAAAGCGTCAGGATGCCAGCTCGGTCACACACACCAGTCAAGCAGCAAACATTCCACCCAAGTCATTTTTGGACTGAATTTTTGCACCCACGTTTTTTTTTTTCTTCCTTTTTTTGCCTAATCCCTCACTAGCCTTCCCTCCCCTCTCTACTTTTCCCATCCCTCCATCTGGGCCCTTCCGTCCCGCCTGTCACAGCTCCCAAACTTCCCTTCGTAAGGCTGACGGACAGTTCAGAGAAGAGAGGGGACGCAGCCCTGCTCAATAGACCTTTTCAAGGAGGTGATTAAAGATTTCTCCTTTTTTGGAGCTCCTTTGACGCCCTCTTTTAGCGTGCGTCTCTTCCGGACAAAAGATTCTAGCCGGTGTTTGGGAACATGCACCCTCCTCTGGAGTGGAGGTGGGATTGTAGACTAGGAAAGGAGGGGACTCGTGACCTTTCTCTTTCTCCTCAGCATTTGATTATGAATTAGCCCCGGCCAATGCTGACTTTGTACATTTGACCCTGGTGAAAAAGAGCCGAACTCATTGTTTGTTCACCCAGTGGACCTTTTAACCCCTTTTTGGCATTTTGCATTCATCTATTTTGAGCCCGTTCATATAAATGGGCTTTTTTTTTTTTTTTTGGGCACCCATCCTGGATATGCTCATGGGATAGTAGTTCATCCGACCCCCACTGCCACACTTTCCACTGCTGGAATCATTTGTAATTGGGATTTTTGTGCATACTCAAGAAAGTATTTGTAATTTAACAAAACCAAAAAAAAGTGTAGATTCCTGTAAGATTAAACGTGTGACTTTATCGACTAATGTTCATATTTGGAATAGTAAATACAAAGTAGAACAAACTAGATGTGTTCTATTAAACTTGCATAAATGAATTCTATTTACTTTCCCATAAATAATAATGGGTTTTGAAAAAATAATTATGAGAAGGCAAAGACATATTAGTTAGACATTAGATGAAATATATGGAAATTAAATCAGTCACTCCATTTTTATATTGTAACAAGCATGCTATCTTTTTTCACATTTTCTATGGATGTAAAAACTACTTAACTTGGCCCTCTATTCAATATGTTAACATTGTGGCTTATCAAAGGATCTTATATATCCACAGATAAAGAGGAATTCTGGCAAAAAAAAAAGCTTTCTAACTTCCTTACTTGTTCCTCATTACACCTTTTAATCCCTGCACATGTAACTCACCTTTCTCAAATGCCTTTTGTAAAGTACATATAAAGTATAAAGCAGATCACTGCGGTGAAAAGGAGGTCAGAAATCGAATAACTGCAATTTAATTTCCGACAGACTGATGAAGCATGAGAGGGGGAGGATGCTGCAGAAAAACAGGCTGTTGAGCTTACCCCAAGGCGTCTGTGATGAGGCAAAAAACGACGGCAAAATTGGCTTTTTTTGCTTTATTTTAGTTTAATGAGGTGAATATTGCTCCATGTGAGTAATGAATTGAAGACGGCATTCTGTTCTAAATGAATCGACGTGCTTCTCCACCGCTCATTTCTTCCTTGGCTCACACCCCTGCAGTTCTTTGTATTGTGCCATTTCATAATCAGGGTGTCAAGGGGCAGGACATAATAACACATAGTTTCCTATTAGGCTCATGAAAAAGTCATTTGCGTTCTAGAGGGAACAGTGAGAAAATGTGACACTTTTTGTCTGGAGATCTTTTCACAGTGACATAAAATAGTAAAAAAAAAAGTCCATTCCCTCTTATTTGCTGAGTCCCCCAATGGCTTTTGTTCAGCAGGTATAAAATGGGACTTCAAACTTTTTGTTCTCACTAGAAGTTAGACACACTGGGGAAGTTTCTTTTGAGGTGCCAGTGTTGTTGATTGGATTTGGGAGGTTTGGGGGGTTCTGTGATTTGGTTCAGGGTGGGTTCCTGAGTACAGGGGACGGATGGTGTTCCCCCTGTAGAGAAGACCACACAGGGAGTTTGAAACACACGCCACTCTTTAGGATTAATAAGGCACTTCTTTGAGTTCAACCTTTCAAAGGGGAAAGTCTGGCTGAAGTCTAAAAAGCCCAGGCGTTACCTCTAATCTCTAAATGCAGTGAAAATGTTGATCATTTCCAGGTGCTATAATAGAAAGACTGTAACAAAAGACCCTTAAATCCTGTTGAAGTGCTTGTTTAAGTTACTTATTTGTTAGCTAATGCTTGATACATTATCTATTTTGCTTTTCCCCTACCATTCCTCATCTTAGCACTGTCATTTTTCCTTTTGTCATTTTCACTATAAAGTTATTACCTAAAATCTCATAAATTTGTATTGCCTTTAGTTCAACTTGTATGTTTGCCAGATGAAGGAAAACATACTCTAGTAAATGACTAAGACTTAGTTGTCATTAATTTTTGAGAATCGAGTCATGTTTTGCTAAAGTCTAAAGATCCTCTTAATGCTACATGAACTTCAGTTCTGCTCTTTTGGTCAGTTCCACACGGTTCTGTTTCAGCCTGCGACGTGTTGAAAGACAAAGTCAAATAAACCCTCTGAAAACGAGACAGAAATGGAGCATCCGGACAATCAGAAAGAAGGAAGCTCTGATAACGATCATGTAACAATATGGTTATTTAGATTAGTCTCTAATACCAGGAAGGACAGGGGTGGGCCTTGTTGATTCTGCTCATGTAACGGAGTTAAAAGTAGCCTCATGAAATTTATTGTGAATTCCACCAAAATGATAGTTATATTATATATTATATTATATAATATAACTGCGCATGATAGGACTTTGCAATTGCGAAGCAGAAACTCAACAGTAATGAACGTACTACAAACTATGCATATAAACACCCACAAAAACAGCGTATGAAACATAACCATCAAAAATGCATAAAACTATCATTTTGGTGGAATTCACAATAAATTCCATGAGGCTATTTTATAACTCCGTTACACTCCCATTACATTTTTATCAAGCATCTTAAATTTTAAGACGCTTGGCCTGTGGATGGGAGATTGGCAGTTTGCATCCCAACAATGTCATCTCTCAGTTCAAAAAGATGATTCACGTGTCTTGGAAAAAGCCCCCTCACTCTCCCAGATTGGTAGCCTTTGTGTGATAGGGGGAGAACTAGTTAGCTAAAGTGTAAATATGTACTTTATTTTTACATAATGTACAATCATTAATGAGTGCATGGCTAGTGTACTTTCAAAGCATTCTTTAAAGTAAACTAAAAACATGTAAAAGTTTTACTTAAAAGTATACTTTTCGTCCCCCATTCAGTCCAAAGAAAGTATAGAACTAACACACGGATAGTGTATAAAGTAGTAAACTTTAGTACACTATGGTGTATGTAGTTAATGCACTTATAGTACACTTATAGCACTAAAGTATACTATATTTTTGTAAGGGCACAAAAATAAGCGTGCTGTTTTAATGTACAATTTTCTTTGGTTTATTTATCTTTTTGTTTTGTTTTTTGGGTACAAAGACTTGTGTTAAAGTACCCATTTGATTTGGTGACTTTTTTCAGCACACATAAGGAATAAATCATTCCAATATTTATCTGCTGGGGTCAAAATTAGACCAGGGTTCTCTGTGGGTGACTCAGTGGCTCTGCTGGAAAGGGCTAAAAGGTTCCTACTGCCTCTCTGGCCTCAACTATGTGCTCTCTCTAACACAACAAATCGCTCTGATATAGCTCGGCATCCCGTTGAATCTAATTCCAGACACGCGCCACGGTGCTCAGTGTCAGTCAGTCGAGTGCTGAGTGTTGGTCACACCTGGCGAGCAGCCTTTCATGTGTGTGTACGTCTTTTCCCGCACTTCCATGCGTTACTCTGATATGCAGACTTTTCCTAATGTAGACATTTCTCTCTTATCTGCTGTCGCCGTTTAATGCCTCTTCAGTCAGCATCCTCAAGTGAGCAGGAGAGAAGATTGAGAGAGAGAGAGAGAGAGAGAGAGAGAGAGAGAGGGCCTTCATTTTTCCTTCATGCTTTCCTGCTCACAGTTCAAGCTATCATCTCTCCTCTCATCCTTTTCGATTTCCTGTCGAGGCCGTTAATAGATTATTCCCCCGTGTCTTCAGTGCCACTGCAGTAGGGTCACATGTTGATGTGCATGGCGTCGTTGTCTTTCCCTGAACTGATTAGTACCTGAGCATCGCATTCGAAGCGTAGCTCCCTAATTGGAGGTATCAAGTGCCGTCGGTATCCGTTGACAGCAGCGTCAGGGGACTGACACCACGATGTTGTGTGTGTAATTAGACATCAACTCCGAGGCCCCTCTGCAAGATCCGCATGATTGATAAGATTAGACCTGAGGAGTCTGAGTCAGGTGACGCTAGGAAGCTTATGATTAGTTTCACTGTGGGTGAAAAAGCCCTTACTATGTCATGTTTCATGTTTCTGGTTCTACTACGTCATGTTTCAGTTACCGCAAGTTAACGTCATGTAAACCAATTCAGTTCACATAATTCAGGCTTTTTTGTCAACTAATTGTAAGCCTTTCTTGAATCTTAAATAATGGTTTAAAGAGAAAAATTGGGAGGACAGTAATCCATTCTTTTTTCATTTGTCTAAATGATATACACTGGCCTTCAAAAGTTTGGAATCGCTGCTGAAACGTTTGGAATCAATGTTTTCAGTGATATAAACTCCATTTTGTTTCAGATACATCTATAAAATGATTGTAATATGATTCTACTGTTATGCACTTTAGGTTTCAAATCATTTGTAGAAAGTTGTAAAACATTATGTGTCCAAAAGTATGACTCCAAAATGACTATGAAAGTTTTATAGCATCAAGAGTGATGTTAATATAAAAATTCATATCCAGAATGCTTTTTTTTTGGGAAGCGGTAATCAAATCTTGAAGTGGATACTTAAATATTATACTGGAATGATCTATGTATAGTCATTTCTCCTTTATCATTAAATTTTTATCATTTAACCTTTTAAATGCCTTTAAAAAAAAAATTCCCAAAATACTTTAAATACCAGGTCTGGTTGGTTTATATTTTATATATTAGATCTACTACATTGTATAAGAGTTTAGTGAATAGAATAATGACTGTTCATATAATATGACGGGTTAATTACAAACTTTTGAATGCTAGTGTACATATGATCATATACTGTAGATATACATATAATTTATACTGAAATCTGAACAATTTATAATAAGCATCCCTTCCCTTTTCTCTCGTTTGCATGCCTGGCGAACACGATTGGACACAGGTGCACCAGTGGGGTAGCGTGAAGAAGGAAGCGATGGGCAGCACTTTAAAAACCCATTTAAGTGCACATTTCCTTGTGCCTCAGTGTGAGACGGTGGCACCAGACTGAGGCAATTCTATCTGGCCCAGTCCTAGGATGACAGCAGTCCCTCCTTCCTTTCTAGCACTCAAGCAGCAGTTTTTAGATGCATGCCAAGATCACACACTCATTCTGGATCTCCCACCGAAAAGCTATCACGAGCGTTTCCAACACTCCGGCCAAGATCCAAGGAGGAGGTTGCACCTGTAGACACTGACTTATTCATGTAAGCTATTGGTGCTGCCTTATTATACTTCCTTCAACGGAGACATTACAGATGCCACTATGTTTCTGTGTAGGTTGTCTTTACGCTTCAGTGACCCTCGCATTTGGGTGCTGTCCAGTAATTGATTTGTATACAGACAGGGCGTTTATCAAGACAGCTGGACCCCGCTGCTTCTCCATATGTCCCTGTATTAAAACAGAAGAGTTTGTCGATATTCCCTATGCCCTGCACACTGTCTTCACACACTCAGGAACTATCGACCCTCCGCAACTGAGTCTGTGGGGGCAATGCTGCTCCTCACGACAAACTATCAGAGTTTCCTTTAGCTATGCTGTCACTCTTCCCACGGAGATGCTAGTGGGCCATCAAAAACTCACCACTGTGGTCTGGATGGGCAATCGTCGATTACTTTAATTGAAGGTATCAATCTTTAATGCATTTAAAACGTGGACCTTAGCAGACATACAATACAGCATTTGCTGTCACTGTTTTTATTTATATATAGGTTTGCTAGCATTTTGGCAAGTCCAGATCATGAAATTACAGACCCCTGGGCACAAATGTTTGGTGGGCCTCTGCATGGCTACCCCTTATTTATGATATAGCAGATTAAACATGTTTTTATCAGGCCTCTGTGAAACATTTTTTCTGTTCTAAGAGCTAAGCACTCAATCAAATCTAACAACTTGTATTCAATCAAAGCCTATTATAGTCATATCTTATTCTTAGATGATCGACCTCTTTTTGGCTTGCCACTTGTCAAATTTAGTCACATCATCACAATCCATGTCTCTGACCAGCTCAAAATCAATAGCTTTCGTTTCTAGTGAACAGTTAGCAAGCACATAGTTTGATTCCACCTTGTGCTGGTTCAGTGGCACGGGTCAATGACGTGAGGTACCTGGCACCAATTTGCCATTTCCGTTTAGTGCAAAATGTAAGTGTTTGATCTGTTACTACCCAACAAAACCGAGATACTACATACTCAAGTACATAGAGTATAATGTAAAAATATAGGGGATAGTACACCATTTGAGACGCAGCTAATGTTTTATATTTTGTCATAATTGCTTGCTTGGGCCTAGTAGTTTGGGCCCTTGAGCACACACCCATAAAACCCATGTGGTAATTCGGGCCTATATTTTAGCCTTTATACCATGTCTCTCTTTAAAGATTTATTTATTCCTTAAATTATCCCTTAAATTAAGGGCAGCCATATTTAAACATTCCAAACAATAAAGTTTAAGTGCTGGACAATTAAGAAACAATCAGCCTATAACACCACACTTGAAGTGATCATTAAACTCACCATGGATGAAGTTTTGGTTTCAGTAGTGGTGGGAGGATAATCCCTGCCAGGGATGCGAACATTAGTGATGTGGTCGGCGTGTTGTTTGTGGGCCAGCCTTGTGCGTACTATTGGACCGTATCCTGCAGACCCCACTGCATGTTATAATTCTATTTCTATCATTCGGATTACGACAGCTAGGTGCAAGAGTAGACTTACCCTATTTAGAGGTTTCCTGCGCAAACTCTAGCTAACTTTGAAAGTGGGGGAGGACAAAAACTGGATTTCGAGAAGTAGGGTGGAATATGTTCACCCATTCCGAGTGGAAACTACACCTATGAAATTCACACATCATTGTGGCAAAGTCTTTGCTTTGCTTGAATACAGTATGCTTTAAGGCTGTTGATTGAATGTTGGCTTAAGTATCCATTTATGGATGTAAGTCTCACTAAGTCTTTCGAGACTCCTCTGGGTTTCATCCATCACCACAATCTATCAATCTTCCTCCTTTCTTTTCCAAACCAGCTGTCAGTAGAGGGAGTGAGAGTTGTGTGCTGGGCTGACAACCTTAAGGAGGACTGGCTTGTTGAAACTGAGTGGGTGCCATGCTTCAACTACTTCCTTTCTGTTGGAAAGAGAGAGAGAGAGAGGAAGGAAGACAGAGAAACTCTCTTTCTATCCAGTCAAAGCCATAGCTCTGGAATGATTATTTATGTATCTGGTCCCTATTTATGCAGTAGATTATATAATACGTGGAATAACGGAGATGACAGTACTCTTCATCACTCACCCACAATGCTAGACGTCCGGGGAAAAGGCAAGAGACATTAGTGTTATCATGCTGAGAGGAAGTTGACCTGATTTGGCCACTGTGAAGTTCATTTAATTCTGCCTCGCGAGAGGACTGAAGCAATGATGAGCTTCGCAATGTCATTAACTGCTGCAGAGAGACATGAAATGATCGCTCAAAATCTCATCGCAGCCCAGGTCTTTAGAACATTTGTCACCTAATTAGGTATTGCACAGGCCCATTAATCACACACACACACAAACACACACACACACACACGCATTGCTTTTTTTGGTTTTGTCTCTATGGCATTTAATACTTTATTTTAAAATTTTCAGTATTACCATGGCTTGTGATAAATTTATTTATACTAAATATAGGGTAACAATTTCCTTCTCCTTCTCATTCTTCTCCTTCTCCTTCAACAATTTATTGAAAAGTATCCCTCAAAGAAAACCCAAGCCTTCATAGTTCATGCCAGAACCAAAGCCTTCCTGTTTTCTTATTTGCTATAAGCAAAGTTGCCAACTTTCTCAGTCCTGTCTCTCATTCTCTTGCCACCCAAACAGATCTCACCACAAATCATGAAAAGACCCCCATTAAACATTGCAAGCCATTTTCTTTTTCAGTTCAGTTTTTTTCCGCATGGCAAACTGAGATTTTTTTCATAAAACAAACTGTCGACTGGCTATCTATCTTTAACAGCAAAAAATAATACCTGCTTAGCAGGGCAAAACATTACAGCTAGAGTTTTTGGAATGCGAGCCACATCTATGTTGTTAAATGCAAGCTCTAAATTAAGATGGCTGTATGCAGGGACGTCATGCCCATTCAAATGTGCCCCCTCAATGTTTCTGAGCTCTGTGATATATAATTCAATCCCTCGCCTAATCTGTATTGTCTATGAAATCAGCTTGTTTCTGGTTGCTAGTAACCCCAATAAATATGCTAACCCACAAACCAGCTGTTACGGATCCCTTTGTATTTGTGTCTTTTGCATTCTCTTGCCTCTCTGTCTATCCTCCCTTTTCCTAGGAGGAGCCATCACCATGCATGTGTGCTATGGAAAGGGCACTTCCTAGGGAGTGGAGTATAGTAACTAAGGCTGTGATTGTATTCAGAAGTGATAAAGCCTATGCAGGGCACTTTGAAGGGGGACCACCCACAGCATAACATTTACTTTAAAGGGCCCTTCAAAATGGTCATTTTTGAAGGGAACAACCGATGGACACTTTGCTCCCAGGATTCTGGCTCCCGCTGTTTTTATGCTGAATGAAAAAATGGCTGCAGCAACCAGGTCAAGTTCAAGTACAAAACATTCCATTTAGTAATAGTAAATTGTAACTAAAATGAATGAAACAGCTGAAAGTAGTGCTGTGGAAAATAAGCTCTTTGATATACTGTAGGTTTCATGCTTTCTACACTACCTTAGGTAACATCCTATAGCTTGTGCATTTGTATTTGTTTGCATCTATAAATTTACAAAATCAGACTAAGTGAACAGCAGCTAACTGCAAATTAAATGAATTCTAAATGAAATTAGTGGCAGCATGGGAAAGTTTTCACTGCTTAGTCCATTTGTTCATTATTAATTTGTGATACTTGTTATTGTTTTCATAAGTGATTATGTGACAATAAAACACAGACTTTGGCTTTGAGAAATGATGTGAAAGCTTTTTTGGTAAAATTGAAAGAAAGAAAAAAGTCAGGGGAGAAAAATATACTCTAAAACATGATGTTCCTGAGCTGCTGTGAGTCGCCCTGGGAATCCTGTAATAATAACAACTCACAGTAATTCACAGTAAGAGCTGTTGGGCTCGAATTGGCGGGAAATTTCAAACGCACTGACAAGACAAGCTCTTGTTGTGAGGTTTTGCTCTTTCATCTGGTACTCATTAACTGTGACAGTCACACTGATGTGCACAATCAAGTTTTTTTAATTCGTTGACATTGCTTATCTCCAGGACCAAATTTTATATGGATAAAATTATGAACTACACTTACACTACACTACACTGACTTAAAGTGAGTGATAGACACCTTAGATAGTCACACACACCTCTTGACTACCACTGCACTCCTGCACTTTATTGGAGCTTTTTCTCGTGGACTTCCGAGATAAATGCTATATTTTTTATTTATTTTTTTTTCACCGCAAATAGACATTTTCCCCATCCTGCTGCTGCTGGGACACTTTCCCCAGTCAGTATTGTTTACAGACAGTTTACAGA
>JAOUQW010000004.1:18461678-18485352 GCA_028565825.1 Olivaichthys viedmensis
GCTCTTCCGATCTCACCAGAACCCACCAGAACCCCCCCCCCCCCAGACCCGATCTATTGATCGCTGGCCGAAGAATGTAACGATCGTGATCGACATCTTTATTCCGGCACGTAAGCATCTCATCACGGACAAACAAACAGATTCTTCCGAAGAGCCACATCAGAAACGCACGCAACACATTGGTTCTCCGATTGGTTTGGAGTCGCGATCATCACTACGCTCGAGCATGATGGACAAACAGTGTGTGGTGTATCAGATGGAGTTGACACTTTTGATGCTTGCCGTCCTGTTTTGGGTCACAGTTTGGGCGGACGACAGCAAGATCATTTCGGACAGATACGCTGTGTACTGGAACAGCACGAATCCCAGGTAAGCAGGGTTTCAGTGGGACAAAAAAAACAACACAAAACTCCTTCCAAGAGGGGGGGGGGGAAAAGAAAAGAAAAAAAAAGTTAATGTGGTCTGACTATGGTGTGAATTGACTTCAGTGCTGAAAACCACACAGCAAAAAACAATTCCCGATGTTCAATTCATCCAAAGTCTCATGGGAGTAAGTCTAAGCGACTGGACTTGTGTTGTAATCGTTATAATATTCAGTATGGATATATTCCATAAATAATGGATAGCCTCATAATGCACTTTATGATATAATGAACTTTTACACTTTTTTTTTTGAAGGTTATGACACAATTGCAGCAGCCTTGACTACAAGACATTCAAAATGACCTGAATAACTGAATCCTTCACACCAAAAAGTGTGGAGTCCTGTCCCATCTGGACACATTGAACACTTCAAGTGTTAATTTAACGCTGGGGGGGGGTTTGCTGCATAGGTTGATTTCATTACAGTGTCATCCTCAAATGCGGCCAATGCGCCATTGTTTATCTTCCTGGAGCTTTTTCGTAGTTTGTTTGGACCGATGATGCTTAAAACCTAATCGCGCTCAAGTCTTGGTTAATCGTGATTTTACATCTACAGGTGAGAAAAGTCTGCACCCTACTTTTCATGAGTATTTCCTGCTGTGCCAAATATATAACATTCTCCCAGCTGTGAGATGAAATTTCACGATTTCCCCTCGCATATGACCTAATAGTCCTGCACAGTGCAGATCTTTTCCCGTTCTATGTTCTCTGTCTAATAGAAGGCTCCGTACGTTCTGTGGCGTTGCATGCACGTTCTAACTTTCGAGCCCTATTCGTTTCATACGACTCACTTAGTAACTTTGTAATATTGATCTTTTTTGTGCTCCAAAGAGCTTTACTGCAAGTGTGCTGCACTCTTTATATATAATTATAATCACACAGCTATATATATATATATATATATATATATATATATGTATTTAAAAAAACAAGCGCATCAGTTATTTTTGATGTGGTGGTTCTACCGTTTGCTTTTTCCACTTGAACCAGGTTTTTTTTTTTTAAGACAGTTAAGTTCATAATACCATATGGTTCAGATTGTGAGATGAAATCTTTTGCAAAACTGCCCCCTCCACACACAGACGCACAAACACACACACACACTGACACACATCGTACTCAAGAGTCTTGGGCAAAGTTCCAATGTGGCAGAAGGCTGAGCTTTGTCTGCAGCCTGCACGGCTTCATAGAAATCAAACATATTTTGAGTTTTACCCAGTGCAGTGTGTTTTGAAGGTCCACAAGCACTACAGATCAATAGTCACATTAAGAGTTTTAAAAAAAAGCAAAAACCAAATATTGGACACATTGTTTTGTGCAGGACACTAACTCAGTGGTAATATTCACGAAGGCAAGATTCCTGTTTTTGTTGCCTCTGCGTTTTTTTTTTTTTTTTTAGTTGATGAAAAATTTGTTAATGAATGAATTAATAAAAAATTTTTAAAGTACATGCTCGGACCTGAAAGAAGGGTTTTAGGGAACTTTGCCAATAACGTAGGACTTGAGGAACATAGCCAATGCTGTGCATGCCTTCGTGTGCTTCAAGCTTAGGATTTTAAGTGAACGATATGCAGACATTTACGACTTTACATGCATACTTTATGGTCCTCTATGAAATTTCATTCAGCATTTAAAAGCCTAGCATGTCTTGTACTCCTACAGAAGACTAAATTATATTTTTATCTGATCATCCACTGAACAAAAGTAGGGCAAAAAAGTAGTATATTTCTGGCAGGACGTCTGTGACCAGTCTTTTACTAGACTTAATGAAAACGGAGGGAAACATTTTCAGAAAGTTTGTATCATAAATTCGCATCGCATGTCTGGCGTCTTCTAATTCTTTATCTGAGTTTTATCTCAGATTTGACATAGTGGAGACGCAATGAGAGCAACTGGTCCTTACTTTAGACACGGCTCCGTAGCTGCTCACAAATCTCTATTTTAGCCTAGTTTTCTCCGTTGAGTGTCCTGACGAAATCCCATCTAGTTGTTTTGTCTAGCGTAAGTTTGCAGCTTCACAGTTCTGACAGTGCTAATTTTACTTATCAGTGGGTAGATCTGCGCGTTCCGCTTTTGACAAGGCCAAACGGACCCGAGCGTAACTTTTTTTTTTTTCTTTTTTTTTTTTACACTGCCTTACTGAAAAGTGCCCATTGCAAATTTTTCATTGTTGATTCAAGTCTCTACAAAGCTGTTACTTATGGTTTGGTTAAATTATGTGCTTAAGGGGAATAAATCTGGGAACGAGTGCCCAGCCCGACTGCAACTCGAGTTAAAAAGTAAAGCGTTGAAAAGCAAGGCCGACACTCGCTTCGATGAGTTACAGCTGCAAGCGTGCACATAAGGCAGAGAGATCCTGTACTTTCATGCTGTGAGCCGCATAATGTGTTAATTGAACTCAAAAAAAGTTTGCGGTGCAAGGAGTTAAAAAAAAAGTTTTTTTAAATTGTATTTATTTATTTTTTTATTTAAATGACTTGTTCCTGAAATTATTATTTGACATAGCCAACGTTTAACCTCTTTTCGGACATTTAGCTTAATTTGCTTTCCTGCTGCATGCGTCTAAATTTGTTTTGTAGCATCAGATTGGTAACACTTTACCGATCAAAGCATTTTCGAATGCTCTAGATTGTTTTATTTGTAATATAAAATGTTTCTGGATATACGTTTATACTATGTCACTAACGTTGGTTTACTCAAGTACATATATATTTGTGTAAGTTTTGCCAGTGTTGTTTGGATTGTTACAATCGAAAAATGTGCAGTAGTTAGAAAGCAGGAACAAAACGTGTCTTTGTCGACTTGTAGATGATGGAAATGGACTTTGGGTTACTGTAGACATTGACACTATTGTGTGAGGGAAGAATTGTAGATTTTGTCATCACAGGTCGAAATGGCAAGCAGTAGTTTCATGCGACAAGAAACGGCCATTTTTGCCGTCATTTCTTAAATTGAATTGTTATTTTGACTTTGTTTCGCCAGTGTTGTTTGGAATACGTTGGAGAAAAGGACTTGGTTGTCAGTCACGATGCCTAGCTTGATCATTGTGCTGTTTTTTTCAAGGGAATCTTGTACATTATATCATTAGAAAATATTTTTACTTGAAATATTTTTGTGTACCTGATGCAGTTTTGGTTTCGCAGTCCTCTAGGTGGCGTTACGCTATATTTTGCTTCAACGTACAGTTTTGTCCGCCATTTTCTCAACTATCTGAGAGGCATGCTTCCCCTGGAATGGTGTAAGCCGAAGACAAGAAATGGAGCACAGGGTTAAAGGGGTTCTGATATCGAGACATTTTGTATATAAATCGATTTAAAAATCTCACATTACTATCAACATTGCAAATCTTGACCATTTCAAACCACATATTTTTGCTGCATGGTCACCGGAAAACCGAATATAAAGAATGCCGATTTTAGTAATAAACGAAATATCCCAAGTTACGGTGTAACGGCATATCAAAAATATCCCCGTAAAGTACCGCTTCCAGACTACAATATTAAGTTTCAACAGTTTAGTGCAATGATGTTTTTTGACCTTATACTCGTGGTAAAAAACCACTAAGGAGGAGGGGTGCATGTGTAATTCCCCTTTAATATTTTTCTAATGCAGTGTAGCTTCCGAAAGGGACTTGCACTTAATCTGTTTTTCTGGTCTGGGAGCTAACATTTATTTATTTTTTTCCCCCATTTTAATTTGGAAGCACTTTTGCGGTCGTCCTGATTGTGTTGCACAAATGAACTACATCGGTGTACTGCGCTTGCAATTAATTTATGGCGTCAAGGGGGCGGTGATTTACTGTTTAATTTCTTCTTCATTGTGTGTGAAAACTAGCTCCCTTGAAATTACCCATCGAACACTAATGAGTGTTCCATCTGCTTGGAACATGACCTGCTACCCTGAAGGTCAAAAAAACAGACCGTGTCCCCTTTTTTTAAGAAGCGCTGGGCGAAATAACATTTTTAAGATCTCTCGATTAAATCCCATGACTTACTGCAGCACCGTCACGAAATCCGAGTTGATCTCAGCCGTTTAATTGAATGATGTAAGCCCTTAAATCATTAAAAGTTTTTTTTTCCCTCTCTTTCTCCAGTGGTACTTGTCCGTTAATAAGCAGTCGTGCTGGTAGAAGGAAGGCACTTAAACGGACATAGCGCAGAGTGCAGCATATTCGTTAGCTTGGAAATCCGATTAAGTGGGAACAGTGGTCAGCAGGGTCCACTTTAAAAAAGGCACACTGCATCCTTTAAGATAGCTGTAATAGGGGGTCACGTTGGCTTCATTTCTGTGAGACTCCAGACTATATTTGTTGGATTACTGTATGGGAGAATTAAGTTACAGAGCTCGAGGGGTCAAATGTACATTTGGCATCCACCCAGTTGTAGGTAATATGAGTAAGGAGCAGCTTTTTGCCCTTGACCATTTAAAGTCATGACATTTACAAATTTTTAAAGGAGCTCGATGTAATATATTTTTAACTTGATGGTATTTCTTAATCCGAAATCATCTTCCTGAAATAGTGTAAAAACGCATTGCTCAACTCCACATTTTCCGAAAGGGCTTTTTATTTCAAGAAAATGCAAATAAATGTTGTATTTAAAAAAATAATAATAATAATCGCAATGATCGCACAAATGTAGGCTCAAACATTTGCTCAGAGCTTGTTTAGCAATAACCATGGCAGACTGGAGGCAAAAGCTGCTTTACTTTGTGTAATCTTACTTTAACCATAAACCACTACATGCTGCATTAACCGAACTTTGAGCAAAAATGTTGAAATTGGATCACCGATTTTATTTATTTTTCGCTCTGAAAAAAACGAATTCGAACGAAAACCGAAAAAAAAGTGTTCAATAGTGAATTTTCTATTAATAGACACAGTGTTACATTAAAAGGCTGGCTAACATCTCATTAAGGATTAAAGTTGGTTCGCGATTTCTGCAAAAGCAATCAGCATGGAAGAGGAGTTTTCTAATCAGTAATCGAGGGTTTAAAGCTTTATTAAATAAAACGACCCGGAGTAAGCGCGAGCCCCAGAGCTGGTTTCATATGGCAGGACACAGCATTTCATTTCCAATGTTAATCAAGGTTATGGTAATGCGGTGCGGAATAAATGGCTCCCAGTCTCCTCTCTTCCTCCGTCCAATGGCTAAACCCTCACAAATGATTGTGAATCTCAGGGTTTTTTTGTATCACTGCTGTAATATTATCTCCTTGGCCCAATATCGGGCCCATATCGTACGTCCCACTCCTGAGACAGAACGCTGGGGTATGCACGATCGTTCAAGTAGAACGTGCTCGGCTTCCAGATCAACTGAAAATCGAGTCGTTTTTGGTGGGGAAAAGTTAGTGAAGAATTGAGTTAGAAAATTAGAGTGTGACGTTTAGTCAAAATGCAACCAAATTCTGTGAACTGATCACTGTAATGCGATTTGACAGCAATTTCATTTGGGCTGTTTTTAAATGGTAACATGATGATTGTGAGTATTCCACATTAATAGAGCAGAAGAAGATGAGTGTATTTTAATTACATATCTGATAGTGTGTGTATATATATATATATTTTTTTCCCAAGAGTCCACTAAAAGTAATGGCGGTTATTTAATTTATTTTAGTTTTTATATTCCACATATATTCCTCCAAAAGAACATTGTCATGATATCGAATATTTTTTATGACTGGTCCAAAAAATTGTTTGTAAGGCTTGTTAAAAACTGTCTTAATGCCGATGCAATTCGGAAAAGATACATGGACGCAATTTGGCTTTTAATCGTTTGTCCGAAATTGTAGCCAAAATTCTGTGCTTTTTTGCTTTACGTCGAATAGTCGAATAGACACGTTCAGGATTTGGATTTCATGATTAAGTAAGGCTTCTAGCCAATCATTCATTGTTTTTATAGCCACCTCTTCACGAATTTCACTCTAAATGCCAATTTGCCAGATATATCTGGTGTTTATTTCATTCTGTATTTTATACCCAGCAACAGCCCCTACCACCACGTCATCATGCCTTCTGCACTTCTCATAAATTTTAATGCATGACCCACATTCATTTTCCACATCGGCAGTCACGTGCATCAAGAGGACTCCAAACTTGATTTGAGCTAGGTGCTTAGAGAATACAGACACCAAGAAGAGAGAGAGAAAAAAAACAAAAAAAACCCCAGTGATTTTCTGAGCTGTCATAGTAACTGACTGTTGACAAAAAAGTCCCGGCTAAGCATTGCACATTCAGGTTTATTTCACTTTTATTGGGATGTTCCAGAGTTCTCAGCTTATTAAAGTACTGGACATTCTGTCTTGTATTCCTGCCTTTCAAGGAGCCTTGCAGGGTTTTCGGCTTGTTTTCTCAACACTTGCTTATTCAGCGCACGCTATTAATGGTGGAAAAAGTGGAACAGAGCACCCCCTTAGCTGCATTATATATAAAAATGCTTACCTCATTAGAGTTTAGCCACACACTGTTTTGGTGTTTAGGTGTTTCTTTAAAGAGCTGTGATAAACCGATGCATGTGGTCTTTAACTAAAGTGTCAACTGCAAACAAAGTGATGACAATTATAGCTAAAGGGAACATTTAAAAATAGTTCTATATAGCTATGTAAGCTATCTATCCAACATAAAGTATTTCTCTTTTCTTTTTTTAAAAATGTAGTTTGGTAGAGTATTGTGTACATTGTGATATTAGTTGTTCATAGTCCATCTGACATGCTTTAAATAAAACAGTAATGTGTAATAATACGAACGTAAAAGACGTAAAAGGGTGTTCTACGCTTTTTGAAGGGCTGTTGTATCAACCATTCTGAGAGGAAGTGCATAAACTGAGGGAAAAGTTGACTCAAATATCTATTGCAAAAACGTTGGGAGAACTTAATTAACACAATATAGTCACGAAAGCTAATAAGCCCGAAAGATAGTTTTGGAAAGATAAATTGACTCTCAAAAAAAGAAAAAGTTGTATATATCTATTGCAAAACATTTTTAACCATTCGGCAATATAGCCATGAAACCAGTTAGCCAATTTATTTTTCGGAAAGATAAATTACCCACTGGGGGAAGTAGTTGCGATGTGGTAAAATAAAAGGACGTGTAATTTAATTTTTGACATGCAGAAATTCAGATAATCTCACCAGTGTTATTAATGTTCTCATGTGCTTTAATGTAAAATGGCAGACAGGGTGCTGGTCTAAATTTGTAAAGCTATTTGTTTGTCTGACATTTATATTCCAGTCTAGGAATTGCCTTAAAATGAAATAATGAATACTGTACATGTGATATCAAAATAACTGTTGATTATTAATGCCAAAAATTCTATGCCAAGTTTTCCCCAACTAAACACTTTTTACAGGGCAAAAATAGTATGTTCATATTTAGGTTTCTTTAAACCTTCCCACTGAATTGCTTGATTTTGTGATTAGTTTTTATTTTACAACTACAGTCCTTAAGAAAAAAGGAAACATTTTTAAAACGTTTGGAAAACCCCCCCAAAAACATTCTTAAAATATCGTAAGTCGTAAATCCTGTGATTTTGATTTTCTACAATTAATTATTATGTGACTCCTTTCTCTGTTTCTCGGTCTGCAATTTTAGAATTATGTCTTTTTTTCCCCCCAATTTCTTGTTAAAGGGAATTATTATTATTATTATTATTATTATTATATCCAGTGTAAGAAACGTGCCCGATTTTTCAATAACATTAGGAAAAAAAAATTGTGAAGTTGAACTATAGTTTATCAATTGTGAATTATATAATTTCATAACTTCATATCTTCAGCGGTTAGTCATAATCATACTTTTATTTAAGATGGCATTTGACTAACTATCTCAGACACGCTGTACAAATGTTCATACAGGCTCCATAATTCGTTTTCAATAAAGTTATAATGCTTTCTTTTCAAGACCTCGAGAAACTTTCCTTCTGTCCGCTCTTATGTTTTTATGTCGGACCTCTAAAACTGGTGAACAGTGATTTTTTATTTTATTTTATTTTCGCAAAAAAAATGCCTGAATATGCAGCCAAACTGGTTTTTTGTTGTCCAATGTGCCACTGACCACATGGTTCGGTCTTCAATTGAGAGCGCGTGTATTTGCCTTACCACAGAGCGCAGTGAGCTTTGACCTTCAAACAACTTGAGAAAAGTTTGGGAAAGGGAAGAATTGGAAAGTGGGGGGTAAAGGAAAGCCTGTGAAAAGTGTAGCAGTCCAAGTCACCTGGGAGTTTTCTCTCCTGAATTGCAGACATGTCAAACCTGTCATTCTCTCAAAGCCAGAAGAAAAGCTTTTATCTGGAGGTTTGATGTCAGACAGGAGCTCTGGGGTTACGAACAGGCTGAAGAGAAATGGCCAAGCCTTCGTCTAAATACCTACTGTAAAATCAGCCGTGGACTTCAGCTGGGACGGCTTTGATGTACAGTAGAGCTGGATCATCGCACCACTGCAAAACCCACGCGGTTCTGAGTTTGACGAATTCAGCTTTTCTCTGGTGGTTTCAAATACAAACAGCACGACTGTGTGTGTGCCTTCGAGTCACACTTCTCAATGTGGCAGGTGTTTGCGCCGATTCCTAATAGTAGTTGTATTTTTCAGCACCGACAGTGTGAAATAGAAAAGTAAAAGTTGGTGCTTATTTGTGGTTGATTTTTATCTTATGGATTGAAAACGAATGCTCAATATTTATTCAGTAGCTAGTATGCATTTTTTTAAAGGCTTTATATTTGATATGTTATGTGTTTTTAGGGTTACATTTTAGAAATACTGTGTGCTGTCATTTTTAAAGTTGTAGGTTGGGAGTAATATAAATAAAGGCAGCGTTTTCCTCCGTAGAGAATTCAAATAAAGCCACCGTTCTCAAATCGCATGACACCTCTCAGTGTCAGCATGGCGAAACATGTTTGTGCGCTCATAGATAGTAAAAGCTCCTGTTCCTTTCAATGGAGCTCAGTCATTTGAGTACAATACCAGAATCACTCCAACACGGCACTATGTTGTAATCAGCACAATGCAGCCGGAAAGGCCCTGCTAAATATTTTTAATATATTACATCAGTTACGGAATTTGCATCCCATCAATGTTTCTCAACTATATTGGAAGCTGTTCTTTAACTTTGCAAATACGTCTTGGAGAGTTTTTAAAAATAGGTTTGTTAGAATGACGTGTTGTAGGCTTACCAGTGAAGGCTTTGGTGCAGGTGGACGATCCTCCCCGCTGCTTTCTCCAGTCTGCGTTTCGAGTCAGGAAAACCCCGAAAGGCCCCATAAATAGTTTTTGGTTACATAATATGATTTGTCAAGTGATTTAGATAAACTGTTGATGTAGATACTGACCAGACTGTAATCACACAACACCAGTAAACCAGAGCAACACCAGTAAAACAATTGAAAAATGTAACACACCTTATTTTTAAAAAAAAATTTTTATCATGAGTCGAGACGAAAATAATTATAGTAATAATAATAATAGCTTCCACCAGGCTGACACTGGACTTGAGTCACATGCCATGAGGTTACCATAAACCTGGGGCTACATAACATTTTGGTGCTGGTGTTATGCAGAAGCATTTTCCTTTTTTTAGACTACATGGCAAAAACTAGGCAGACTATTGAATAAATTAAATAACCACGCAAGAGTTGGCTACTTAAAGCATTATTATAATAATAAAAAAACAAAAAAAAAACAGGGTTTACTGGTACAGACAGAACATCTATTAACACTAGGTGAAAAAAACAAAGAATTGCAAGGAGACAAAATCATAATTTTATCATCGTTTTATTTATTTACCCACAATAATGCTTTCTTGTTGCTGCTATTTAGTTACTTTCAATTCAATTCTATTTACCTGCGACTCAAAATTGGCCATCTTGAAGTTAGGCTCTATTCTTAAATGGCTTTCTATTCACTATATATGCTCGCTACGTAGGGTGTAACATAATGGCATTGTAGAACATGCACGGTGCACTCCATAGAAAAGGTGCGACTCATTGTATTTTTCTTGTATTTTAATATTGTCTGACAAAGTTTGGACTCAACCTTCTTTGTTTTTACTAAGATAAAAGTATTGCCACACTTGGCATTTTTCAAATATTTAGTTTTAACGACTTTTTACTTGATTTAAAAAAAAATAAAAAAATGGCAATACTACCACCTTGCTGCTGGGAAAATGTAATTCAACTAAAATAGCTTTGCTACTCGAAATCTGATTATTGAGTGACTGACTTTTTCCCGTAGACCCAGAGTTTTCCAGTTATCACATTACTTAAGTGCATGGAAACGCGTTGATGGATTTTTTTTTAACAGCTATCAGATTATTTTGTACATGTACACACTGTCACTACTGCTTATTATCAGATTGGCCATCTTCTACCAGGAAGCAAGTACTCTATCAGAGAGCGTCTTTCTATAGTTGACGTCATTGGTGTTGCTTCATAATATGCCACTTTTTTGTCCTTTTTAGCATTTATTTTTTTGGGTTAATAATCCTTGCTTTGGTATGTTATTTCCTGTGATTAGATTACTGTTAACATGCTACGTATAGTAAGTGAAAACATCTGCTCTTTGTTTGAGGGCGACACATGGAAATTAATTTTATTTGAGAATGTTGTCTGTGTTTGGCCTGGTTTGGCCTGTCACTACCTGTATTTTGGCCAGGTGGCTGGGGAATACTATAAAATTTATGAGAATCATAAGTCACGTTTAAAAACTTCCTATGTGGGCCAAATGTCTCACACTTTAAATATATTGTGTGGTGATTCACATATTGTGAATCATTAGCTCATACCAGCAGAAGACTGGCCCCCCAAAAACAAAGAATTTCAGTACGAGGTCAAACATAAAAGTTTGATTTATGTTTAAACATTTACTGTTTTATCAGTTAAAAAAAAAATAAATAAAAAGTCTTAATAGCACACTACAAAGTGGGACTCTGGAGGCCACAAGATTTTCAACAGCTTGACTGCTCCCTTTTAAAACCCTGTGGGATGGGAAAGTAGCCTGAGAGAAGAGGTGACGGCACAAGCACCAGTCCGTGATATAAGACCGTAATATAGGAGAACAATTTCTGAACTTGCACTCAGTGACAGAGTGCTATATTATTCTCTTTGATTGCTTGTTAGGGTGAAGAAATGTGCCAAGTCACTTCTGATGCATGCTTTAAGTATAAAGACCATCAGGGCCACAGCTTGAAACAAGTAACATTTTAGAGTTCCTCTAGAATTAAAGTTCGGAGGGTGAAACTAAAAGCAAGACGGAGGATATTTTGGAGGGTAGCATTTTAAATGTCTCAATTTAGTTGTAGTTGGTTTCTGGTTCCCATGTAGATGTCAATACGAGGGGGTGGGGGGTTGAATACAAGCGGTGGCGCACATCATTACAATGACAACTGGGCTTTCAACCATGAGTTTACCACTGGGTGTTAAATTTGACAGATGAACCTACAAATCTTTGAGATCTGAGATTGCTGATTGATCCATGCACTTCTCTCTGTGCTGTTACATTGGCCTATAATAACCTCAAGTGTTATTTTGTTTTTACCCAATACAGAGGAGAGCACTAAATCCATTTTCACTTGTAGCCGACAGAGAAGAATCCAAAATGAGCTCTGATGCCAAACTGTAACCAGCAACTGGCTCAGAACTGTGAATATGCCAATGAATATGATTTTATTTTATTTTTTCCCAGATTCCCCAGCGGAACATGGGATTGCATGCACATTGGAGAACATTGGTGTACAATGCCAAAAAAGACTTCTGTCTGTGTGGTTTCCACACAGCTTTTAGATTACAGGACTACTCGTAATATTGCAGCAGTACACTTGGTTTAGTCTTGGGCTAATCCAGGGCGAGGAATGAATTGGACCACTGCTACAGGTCCCTGTGTGATGATGAACTGCACGCTCACCTCTGGGCGATGGTGGAGTCAGCTGAACATCTGGAAATGGGGAGATTACAGAGCCTATGTTGCGTTTTAACAGGATTAGCCATTCCAGCTCAGGTGCTGCGCTAATAGGATTAGGGAATCCCTTTTCTTGTTCATCCCACCGTTAAGACGACTTATGGGCCATAAAAACAAAGATGTGTTTCGGACATTGGGGAAATGCCAAAACTTCAAGAGGCATCAAGCGCTCTTGCTGTTGTACTGAATAATGGTACTGTTGTTTTACTCAGGGTATTGAGTTCTTTTTAAATGTCGAATTGATTTCAAGAAACGCGTTTGATCAAATCAAATAAATACCTGAGCGACATTGCTTACCTTCTAAAAAAAAAAAATGGTGAGTTAGAACATGAAAAGTTTGAATAGCATAGTAGTACGTATTGTAATGTGTAAACCTGGATGTCCTCGAGTCTGCAATGACTGTGAAACCAAATTGAGACCTTAAAACCACAACATTGTCAGAAAGAACCTTATAATTCTAATATGTCAAGCCATAAAGTTTTGACTCTCAATCAGGTCAAAGCAGATTACATTCTTAGGCACTATTTTGGTGTAAAACTTCTCACATATATTCAGAGGCATGCACATAACTTTTTTATTTTTCTAACATTAATTCTTTTTTTTGCCAAAGTCAGATAGAACCTTATATTTCCATGGTCTTGAAATATGTGTTTGCTATGTGTTTCCATGCTAACATGGCATTTTACGTTCTGGCTGAAGGGGATCCATGACTAAAAGGAGGATGGCAGTCTTTTAAGGGCTAAACAGAAAACCTCTATAGAAGTATGCCGTTAATTCCAGGATTTAGTCTTGAAAGGCCAGGCTCCTCCAGAAGGCTTTGAGGTTGCTTGGTGAGCTTTTTGGTCCTTAGTTGCTTCTATAGGAATGTAGAGAGATAGTTGGGATAGGGAAAGGTTACACATTTGGTCTCGGAAAAATACGCCCATGGCTCAAACAATGATTTGCTCCATAATTGTTTTCGCATCTACCCCCAAAAACAAACCAGAAATGCCATGCCGCAATACGCTAAGGCTAATATGCATCCTTATAGCATTCATGATGCAATATTCCCACCACATAATACTCTTGTAAATGTTTGAATAAGGGGTATTACATGTGTGGATAACTATCAGGACTCAATACAGTGAGTTCACAATAAAGTAGTATCTATTGCTTGGTGTTTTTTTAAGTTTGATATCGAGACCCGGGGTATGTATTTTGAGGTTTTTTTTTGTTTGTTTGTTTCATTGTCACTACCTGCTTTCCATAAGAATAGTTTTTACAGTTGTCTATTCATGACTGTAGTTTGGGTCAAATTATAAAGCAGCGAAATCCTCAACATCTGTATTTATCCCGGTCTGGTCATCTATTGTGTTTGTTTCCTCTGCCCACCAATACTTACTTCATCCCTGTTCATAGATAAATAGTCCAGTCGTATGCATACTGTAAGAATGGCATTTGCGAGTCCCATAGCTCATGCAGAACTGTCCATAAAGTATACCTCAGTGCACACTATTACCAGCATCCCTAGAAAATGGCCTCTCTCTCTTGCATGTTGTTTAATAGCCACGTGAGTTCCCCCCCCCCTCCAAAAGCTTTTGGCAGCTGTCTCTGTAACTACTTTGCTCACCAGGTGTCCAAGCACTTAGTGCTTTTGAAAAGCCACTGTCTGGTATCTCAGCATCTACTCAGGACAGGGAAGAATTTCACGGGTCATTATCAGCATTCATAACCACACCTTACGCAAAGGACTTTTCAAGATGTGCTTTTTATGGTTTTCCTGTGATGAACTGTCCATGGAAAGAGCTTTCTGGAGCCCTTACCCATCGCTGGGTATAGGGAATGGTTTAAGTCGACTGGCAGACAGCCATGCTGAAGCGGAAGACCGTTAGCATGGATAGGCGCGGTGAGAAGACAGGAAAGGCTGAAATAGTATGATTAGCCTTGTGGGCTAGTTTTAAGATTAGCATGAATGAGAGTATCTGTGTGGTTTAGAAGAGCTTTGAGCCCTCTGTTGAGACCCAAAACCACAACCCTAAGTGTCATACCCACAGTGTGGACATCTCCCATATTTGCTCTAAACCATCCGGGCAGGCCTACAGATGAAAATCAACAGTGGCCAGGGTCAGTTTAAGCTGCCTGCGGAATGGGCAATTAGGGAATCCTCGGAAGCACCAGGCGGCTGAACTCTTTGTCACAAAGCTTACTCCACACACAGGGATTAAAATGGTGGAGAGAGACTCCACTGGAAGAGTCTTTTCTGCCACATTAACTTCAGCAAAAAGGATTTCAGTGGTCCAGGAACAGCAGCCCCCCTCCCCGTTCTTGCTCCTTCATCCTTGTCGGGAGTTCGGCAGTTGCAATTAACTGGAGTTCCCATAGAACGTGTACTGGTTCGGTCGGTCTGCAGTATGTGGGTACCTCGGGCCCATGCTCACATCCTTCAGGTGTGTAATTAAAGCAGAGACAACTCTCGGGTATGGGGACAAAGGTAAGCTAAAGGGGCTTTTGTTCAAGCTTTCTTTCAAGGAAACTAAGACTTGTTAGTTGAACCGGTTTGCATGGCTGATCAGCTTGAACAGACTGGAGGATATGGATGGACTGGAGGGTGGGTGGACTGCTAGGTAACCAACAAAAGTGCAGCGAGCACTCGGATCGCCTCAAAAGCCCAGGCTATCAGACTTGCTCGTGTCTAATGTGGCGGTTAAAGAAGAATATGCTGTTAGTCCATCATATGGATTATGTGTCAAAGGAACACGGTTTCACTTGAAATGTATACACACGTCGCAATGAACTACTTCGCGAAAGCTACGTCAGTATTGCCTCAATATCCGTTCTGCACTATTTGCATTGATTTGGTACGAGATGAGGAAAAACGATGCGAAACAAGATCATAAAAAAGGTCATTTGTGTTTTGTGCATGCGCTGTAGTGCAGATCGGTCTTTCGGGTGAATTGAAAACTCATTCTGTAGCCTTGTCTGTGTTGAGTTTCACATTGTAGAGCGCTGGCTCCTCCATTGCCAGGGTGGGTCACGCTGGCACAGAGCACCAGGCTTGTTAATGCTGTCCTTAATCTCTGCCTCTCAGGAGGGCACTGTACCCGCTTTCTCCTGCTTGTTTGGAAGAAGTGCTCTCTCAGCACTCTGCTAAGTACTACTCAGCCTGCTTAGACGAGAGAGATGGAAAGTATTAGAACTGCCTCAGGCCCTCACCTTGTCTTAAATTGGTTACCCAGGCTGGGTTGGAGCACTGCTATAAAGCACCCGGGTCGGTGTTTGGGTAACATGTTCATCATGGATAGTTTTGTAGTTTTTGTGCTGATTGCTTAATGATGTTCACCGATATTTTTACATGCAGTGTTTTGTCATTTTAGATGAAGGTGCATTTAATTTATACAGCAAGCACTAGAGTTGTGAATGGATAGGATCCGCACTTGGAATTGCATCTTGCGGAGATGCCTTTCTAATGCCTCCTTTTTTGCCACTGATAAACCTTAGACGTTTAGACACAAATGTTAAATGCTGTAAAATGCTGTAAAAGGCACAATATAAGACCGACATTTCGCTCACCTAAAATCTTCGGGAAAAAATGGCCAAAGACGCTTTTCGGCCGAAAGAGTAAACATTTTTTATCTATTACACTGTTTCGCCCAAGGACTTTTCCACTACAGGTTTTATACACCACCTGAAAACACGATATCCCAGTCAATATGCAGACCTTATTATATGTATAATAATAAATAAATCAAATAACATTAAAAAAGTAAACTGTCAGCTCAGTTGTGTGGAGTAATGTCCTATTGAAAGTATTGACTTGTCAATCATTTTTTTCATGAGCATGTAGTTTTTTTTTTTTTTTTTAATGCTTGTAATTAATGTTTTTTCAATTCGAGCATAATTCATAAATCACAATTCAACGCGCAATTCAACACACAAAGCTAAAGAAATTATTACAATTTATGCAACAGTACAAAAAGCTAATTAATAACAATAAATAAAAAAAAAATCCACCACTTGGTTTTCAGCCAAGATTTTTGGTGCATCACTACACAATATGTGAAATGTTAAACGTGAAATGTTTTTGATATTTATTTATTTATATTGAAAATGTGACATGCCCCCGTCTTCTGAACACACGGTGCAGCCAGACTTATAAAACTAATGTTTTGCTTATTAGTTAATTTAAATAAATAAAAATATCATGGAACTGGATGGCCTCCTTTGTCTGGACTTTATTGTACTCTGAAAAACTAGAAAGAAACAAAAACTTGTGTTGTTGCCTTTTGATGCCTCTTGGTTTGATGCACATTTGGGTTCAATTCTATTGCGTAATATGGAATGCTTATGAAAAGTGCCATTTTTCAACAATTGCTCGTATCTTACCTTACATGCAGGGACCAAGACCTAGTAGATCTAGATTACAGTTCAAGGAAACTGAATGAATTATGAGATGCATTTATAAAATGGGCCTTTTAAAAACATGGTCTGCGACGAAAAAGCCTTAAAGGCTGAATCTCTTCTTTCAGCATGCTCCTGTACTCTTGCACATTAACTCTGTTTGGCTTTCAAAGCCAGAACCACATGCAAGTGATTAACAAGTCTTGATTTATGATTCAAACCTGTCACACGTGTGTTGGACAGCCTCCTCATCCTCCATGCTTTTTCTGGAGGGAGGGGCTGCGTGTCAGAGGGGGTGTTGGGGAATCTGTAATATGATCCAGGAGCCAAGAACATTCCATCACCGTGGCTCGCAGTCTTGGCCAGGAATCGGTCAGGAGCACGGTAGTGTGAATTACCGTCCCAGTAACCTGCAGCCAGGACAGATTTGACCGGCGTGTGTTACACAGGTAGCTGTCATCCCAGCGCCGGGCATCTGTTGTTCCTTGGGTTTCTCTGTTGTTCACAGTGGCGCCCAAGGGGAGTCTTTATTAGGAGCATTTTCTCCGGGTAAAACCTTAACAGATTGCTTATTGATCGGCTCTGGAGCCGGACTGTAGAAAAAAAAAGAAGAAGAAAAGATTCTGCCACTTTCACCAGTTGCTAGTGCAACATTTTATGTTTTGCACCGCTGCAATATCCAGCCCCCGATACATCCTGTTGCTTCACAAGCGTAGTGTTGGCATTCTCATATATCACAGCCTGCAGTGTGTGTGTGTGTGTGTGTGTGTGTGTGTGTGTGTGTGTGTGTGTGTGTGTGTGTGCGTGTGCGTGTGTGTGCGGACACATGTATAATGCATGTGAACTATAACGTACACAGTTGCTTTTCAAGTTATTTCATTAGGCAGTATTTCTAACCCTGCGAATAATCATGTCATCAGGTATAACTTTCAAAGTATAAAAATATTTTTTAAAGCTCAACTATTGATTTGTCCAGTTGTTTCCTCATCTTACTTCATAAACCACAGACCACAGTTATGATATTTATCAATAGACAACTGATACACGATCACTTCAAACCCACTGGCCCTATTATTTTCAGCGATCAGCTTAAAGGCTGTAAAATATTGTGCTTTTCTCCAACATTATCATCAATAACATTTCCAGTTTTAGTTTGTTTAAATTTTTGAGACTCTGAACCTGTTATTCACTGAGCATAGTAAACACGGTCACTTTTTTTTTTTTACTACGTTGGTCTTGCTTTAAGGTTTTCATACATCACGCAGTAAAATCAGGTTTTTGAACATAGCACGCAGGTCTGTTTTTTTAAAAATTATTATTATTATTTTTTTTAGGTAAATTGTCTTACTTTCATTACTTTTCATTACCTTTATTGAATGTAAATGCAAATTTTGGTGAGAGCACTAAGTGACAACAACCAAATTTATAGTTCATTAACTGCAGCATAATTGGGCCTAAATGATAATGTGCTACAACAGGGGCAGCCTATAGGGCCACAAATTTTCACAACTTAGTTTTTTTTTTCCTTCTTGAACACGCCTAATAAAAGTCATGAAGGACTTGATAATTAGCCGATGAGGTAAATAAGGTGCATTCTAACAGAGAGAACTTTCGAATTTATGCAGGGCTCTTGCATGCTAAAACCTGCTATCCAACACTGAATGTTGCTCCTGTTGCATTAAAATTTCATTTGTCAGTTTTAGTGGGTATTTTTATTTGACACAAATTGAAAAAATACCCCTTCTACACATTTAATACCTCTGAGAGCGAACACACTAACTCTAAGCATTGCTAATCCTACTTATTTAAGTTGCTAGTTATTAAAGCAGTTCCCAAAAAAAGCGCTATTCAATTTCTACCACAGCAAGTGTGAGAAAAAAAAGGTCACAAATGCATCACGACTCTCAAATGCTGTTACAATCCTGTTTCTAAAATAATTTCCTTCAAAAGAGTCCATTCCTTATGATTATTTTATTTTATATACCTCAGACCAACCAAATTCTTTTCTTTTTCCACTCCTGTCCCGAATGTTGCAAAGGATTGTCGTAAAGGCAGCGCAATAACCAGAGAGTTAATGGGATTATGCAAATTGGAGTGCTCTTAAAGGGCCCATTTGAAGTGGTTAATGGAGATTATGGAAATGGTCCACCTACTAAGGCGCTTGGAGTGAAAATGAAAAGGCAGTAGGAAGATTTCGGGAGGAGGTCTGAGGCAAGGGGATGGACAAACAAATAAATAAATAAATCCATTGCACCCATTCATCTGGATTGGGGTGGGCATCAGCGAACAGGTGGGGATTCACAGCATGGGGGAGGTGTGGAGTGATGAGAGTCTGTGAAAGAGGGGTCATGCTTGCATTTTTAATATCGCACATTTTTATGGCCACAACGTTACACAACCCGGTTACAGTCAAGTTAATGAGACAATAAAAAAAAAATCACGGAAGGGAAGAAATTTGCTTCGTGGAAAGCTTGTATCAGGGACACTCTGGCTTTGGTCATGTTCCCTTTCTTCCTTTTGGTTTTATGAACAATGCGAATTGGCGTTCTGTGTCAATAGTCAGTCATATTTACGCAAAGCGGTCGCTGGAGGCAGTCCATTATTTATATGTAAAGTTCATTATTATCCTTTTTTCATCTTCCTTTATTTGTTTGTAGACCAAATTGTGGGTGGACACTGGAAGTAAGGAGCCATTCTCAACTGGCAAATTTTTTTTCTGGTACTGTACTCGTAGATGCTTAATTGCCATGAAAATTGACAAATATTTTCCGCAGTTACCAATGAACATAGAAATCTAAGCTTTATAGAGTTCACTTCCTGAATGAAAAAAAAAAAAACACGCCTCCAAGCTAATCACTATATTTATACTTTAAAAGACTAGCACTGGGCTAAGCAGCTCTGTATGTAGTCCACTATTGTTGAAACGGCGCACACTCATCACGTGTCCAGAGAGGGAATAAAACCACAGCGACAAGCTTACCTGATTACACTGGTCGATTACTCGTTGGACAGAGTGAGCGTAAGCAATTCAACTGGCTGCACATTCAAGAAGCTGTTCCTCTCCTTTAATTAAAGCTATTTGCAGACATTGCATGACCTGGTCTTTTAGCTACAGATTAAAAAAGGCCATTAAAAGAGACTTTGGAAGAGACTTTGGCACAGTGAAACCCAGGAGCTCTTAAATAGCCGATCAATGACTCTTCGGCCTCAGTTTCTTTTGTAACCCCCCCCCCGATTGAAAATACTCTGGGTAAAGGCATATGTTGAAGCTTTGGTTTTTGATTTCTTCACTTACAGTAAACCCAGTTATGCCGAATCCTCATAAAGTGATGTTATATGGATTTCATATAAGGTTGTTTTGTGAGTGGAAAAGCCAGGTTATTGAAACATGAATCATATTTCTCTAATAATGATTTTTAATGCTCCTTTTTTCTTTTTTTTCTTTCTTTTTTTTTTTTTCCATTGCTGCCTTAACCGTTGTAATATTATAGCCGTAAGTAACACAGATGCAATCGACACAGTAGACCACAAACCTCTTGTGCAAAGGACTGTATAACATTATGTAGTGTTACATGGCCAGTCGAGCAATTTGCATTTGTGTAGAACGCTTGCAAATGTCATTTACCACTTGGGGAGAGAGAGCGCACAAAATTACCATTGGGGAAAATCCCAAGTCTGGGTCATCAAGAGTGTTATAGTATAATGCCTTAATCCAGTGTTAATTTGTCCGATTTACAAAGCACAAACTTAAGTTCTACAGTGCCCTGGATAAATGAGCGTTATTATTTTTTAACACTTAATAAATTATCATCAGGACATATAGGGGATCATGAAGGACATCAGAGTAATGTCTTTGTTTTTTTTTTCTCTCTGTGAAGTGCTTGTCACATTTTTAGGAACCTAGATTTGTTTTTAACCAATATAAAATGAACAAGCCCCAGTAAGAACCAACAACATAATCTGTTCGAATGCAACAACAAGCTAATAATAATTTCAATATTTTTACTGCTAGATGTGTTAAAGTAGATGAAATTTAAAAAGTATTACATTTAAACCCATCTTGACCAAATTAACGAATTTTGTCGTTGGCATCGTTGGAGTTTGTCGTCTTGTGCTGTCTAGTTTTTGAGAGTTTTAGCGTATTAGGTTTTCATTTTTTTCTCTCACGGTTTTCTCACTTCTTTTTTTTGTTTTTTTGCCGCCACTGCCATGTCAGGGCTAATTTGTTTCAGGTCAAGTTCAGCAGTGGACATGGCCCACTATTTTAAAAGACACGTGTCCATATGTCTTCTCCATCTCTAGTCTATTTCAAACTTTTTCTGCACCTGCTGAATTAACATTGCTTCAGTGGTGCAGAATCTCAACGAGGTGGCCATAGTGAGGACAGGAGCACAAATTACGGTACAGTATTAGAGCACGGCCACATTTGAAATTCAAAAACTGCTTCAGACTCCTCATTCTGTAAGCTTTACTTCAAACCCGGAAGGGTGAATCAAACCTTTTCAACTTTAGTCCTTGAATAAAATCCCCCCTCTCACCCCAAGCCCAAAGTTTGGACAGAACCTGAAAGGGCAAGCTTTCAATACTGGTTGCTTTGTATGTTTTGCCTACACCTGTACCACCGCTAACGATTGATAACATTTGGGGGGGGGGGAAATGAGCAGGGGCAAAAAAAAGAAAAACTTGGAAAAGAATCAGTCAATGATAACTGTCCGTCCTGTCAGTCTTCACCCTCAAAACAGTATTTTAATAAATAAAAGGCAGAACGTCCTCTCAGTCTCACCAGATCCTCTTTTTGCCTAGCATTGTTATCCGCTATTCTTTCAGCTCCAGAGGGTTCACTCTCCAACACGCTGGTGGATGGAAATATGGGACAGCCTAGGCTCCATATTAGAAAGTCCTCACCGACTCCTGTGACTTAACTTTCATTTTATATAATTGATATTGAAAGCAATGAAGTGGATGAATTGCCATCAGGGACTCGGGACCTGCTTCCCCCCCCTTTTTTTTTTTTATGGTGAGGCCAAATGAGATAGATTTAGGAGATGGAAGGGTATCTTAGCATTAATGTAGTTCTACTCCAAAATGCAGCGAATATATTTTAGCCAGCTCTATTATGCCATCTTCAAAAAGGAAAATAATGACCTTCACATTTCAGATTGAAATTGAAAATCTCTCCCATCTTAGTCATTACTTAAACCATTCTATTTTGTATCGAACCATCACACTTTTCATGGAATTATGCGCCCTGGATGAGTTTAGCAGAGATGAGGGTTCATTCGGTGCCGACCGAGCTTTTGGCAGCCCTTGTTTTTTAAGTGCTGGCTGATGCATTTTTCTTCTTTTTCCTTTTCCTTTTTTTGGTTTCCTGTATTTTTACTTTGTCTGAACTGAAGAACCCCCCCCCCCCAAAAAAAAAAATAAAGGTCTTGAGAGTGAGGCCTGTATGAGAAAAGCAGAAAAGCTGATGACAAATTGTACATGGATTAATAGCTGGCATCTTTCCATTCTTTCCTGCGTTTCTTCCACCCCAACCTGTTGAGTTCCATACAGGCCAAAGCCGCTCCATTTAGACTCAGTCCTCTCCTCCTCCTCTTTCATGTTAACAAGTGCTCCCAGGTGGGAGTTGCCATGGCGATTTCCCCACAGCTGCCGTGGCGACAGGATTGGGGCAGAATGGAGAGCCTTGTCTTCCCCCTCTCTGCTTTCCTCCCCATTTTTGATTTGATAAACCGCAGCTTAACCTCATATGACCAGGCTGTAAATCCTTTTTTTTTTTTTTTGTCCATTTTCAAAATGGTAATGTATGCCTTGTGCATAAATTTCCTTTAATTTTATTTAGCGTCCATCTCTGTCTGACGTTCCCTAGACTACCGCTCTATTTTCCAATAAAAATGTCTAAAGTGTTTGAGATAATGATGCAGCGATTTAGAGAACATTGCCCAATATCTTCTCTGTGATTTCATCAGGATATATTATTACTTTGAGTTAAAACCAAGCTTGGCAAATAGCCCAAGTGTTGGGTGAAATGTGATCTGATGCTATGATGGTCTGTCTTATGTGACTTTTCACATCATTTATTGACAAACCAGTAACCAGTGGTGGTCCCGTTTATAAGAAAAAAATGATGGCGGCCCTGTTTGTCGTCTCTTTTTGCAGCGGTCTTTAGCGTCTGTGTGGTCTCAGTCTCTTGTGCCCTCATGGCCACTCTGTCCAATTTATCACAGCAGAACCTCCTGAATGTCACAGCCACAGCGCTGGCTAATTGGCTAACAGCACTGCTGCAAAAGTAGGTCCTCCCTCACTCCCTCGACTGTGGCGACTGTGTCCTCGCTGTCCTGTATTCTTAAAGTAGGCCCTGCTGACATCGCAGAGTAAAGCAAAAGGAGGAAAACGAGATAAAAAATATGAAAAAGAAGAGACTGAGAGATGGATCCTAGGACCTGCGTTTCTATTGAGATGCTAAACCATGCTCGGCGATGGAGCACAATCTCCTTGATGTGGCGCCACTCCCAAAGGATGTGTTCACTATTTAGAGGATAGGCATTAAGATCAACATGCGAGAGCCAATTTCGATCCTGGCAGACCTTCTGCTCAAATGCTACCTTTTTTTCCATGTGCTCTAACCTTGTTCTGCCCAAATCACAAAGTAATTCACATGCTCCAAGCCTCATTCGGGGAGTGCGCGAAGACTGGGAGCCACCTCTGCCCTCGGCAAGCGGAGTGGAGGCGTGTGACACAAGATTGGCTCCTGGACCAGATGGATTTGCTGTGCTGCTGGAGTGGTGGAAAAGAGCGAGATTTCAGCTTAACTAAATCAGAGCATGTCCTTGTGTTTACCCAAGCCCTCCTATCTCTCTCTCTCTCTCTCTCTGTGTGTGTGTGTGTGTGTGTGTGTGTGTGTGTGTGTGTGTGTGTGTGTGTGTGTGT
>JAOUQW010000004.1:18487485-18505296 GCA_028565825.1 Olivaichthys viedmensis
GTGTGTGTGTGTGTGTGTGTGTGTGTGTGTGTGTGTGTGTGTGTGTGTGTGTGTGTGTGTGTGTGTGTGTGTGTGAAGTTTAGTTTGCTATAGACACAGGCACAAAGGTGGTTTTAAGGTTGCATGCCAATTTTTCAGACTTGATGAAATGGTAATATTTTAAGTCAGCGGTTGCTCAGCTGAAATGTATAAATGAAAGATTTTCAATAAACACGCGTCGTTAGGTTGTGTAATGTTAAATTGTCCGTTTTTAAAATGATCCTACCGCGACTACTTTGATATTGTATAAAGGTCTATTTTGTGCATTAAAATCAAGGTCTAGTCATGAAACATAGAATAAATGTACGAACTGTATTACATTAAAATGTAGTAAATCACAGATCACATTTTTTCTGCTTTAGTTAAGCCTATTGACTTTCTCTTTCAGTGAAATCATAGTAAATCTTCCGGATTATTTCTGTAACAGTGGTAAAGCTGTTGCGAAGTGAAACGGCACGTGGTGTAACGTGTCTACAGTAATATTTGATATTAAAAGCTTTCAGCATGCCGTTTGAATAAGAACACGTAGCACTGGAGTCTTTCTTGCTACATAATTGAAGACCAAGAAGGTTCGACTATGTGACTTATAAACATCATATTAGTTCCTATGTTAAGTTAATGCGCTATTGTCCGCCTCTGAACTGTTTCACAAAACCTTCACCTACATAATAAGGATGATGTTTGTTTTCTGAAATCAATGATGTGGGTCAGCATGACGGGCTTGAATATCTCAGTGAGGTCTCCAGCACGATTTGCTTCATGGAATAAAACATCAAATAAAAAAAATTGGTTTGTAAAGAGCAAAAGGAGTCGGATTGATGCACCGCTATGGCACACTAGCGTTCCAAAGATGTTCTAGAAGAAACGTAGTGTTATTTTACTGCCAAAAGTCAAGAGCGCAAATAGTTTAATTCGTATTTCCTTCTGCTCTCACGCAGATTTCTTTTACTCTCCTACACAAAAACATACTCCATACTCCAGTTTACCTTGCCCACGCACCGATTTGTTTTGCTCACGCACATTTGTATGTGCGCACTGCTCTCATGTGAATCTCTTGCGTTTGGAAAGTGCACACTCCAATTCATACTGTTCGCTTGCGGGCCTTTTTCCTCTCTCCCTGCTCCTGGATTTTCAACTTTTGGTCAAATATCAACCAGTTCGAATAGTTTACAGGTTTTAACCAATGAAATTGTTACTACTCTGCTCTATATTCATTGGTGGAAGAAACCGGAGATTAAACCTGCCAATCCTTATGATTTTTGTAAGAACGACTTGCCTCTTATCTAGCATGTGGTCGATATAAGATGTTGGAACGTGGAGTGTTTCTATTTAAACAATTTAGCCATATAATAATATCCAGATCTGTTCTTGAAACGCTGGACGCAGTCTCTCGCTTTGCTGGTGTAATGCCATTGGTTGTACCAGAGGTAACGCACTGGGTCAACATTCTTATTAGATCGATCTTGACACGGTAAGACTGTGGTGATAAATATTATTCCATTTAAATGAATAATTTATGATCGGTGTGACTTTTAGCATTGCCCCTGTAATCACGCCGTTGCTGGAAAAATGCTGTAAACAATACCTGGATGTTGCTATGCCATCCCGAGAGCTGCCTAGCTGTGCAGTAGATTCATCTTAATGTACTAAAACTACTTTTGTAACTAAATAAATGAATGTGTAATGTTCAGGTCTTACATGCTGTTAATGACTTGCTGTCTGCAAATAGGAAAAGCAAATGTGTACTGATTGTGTGATTTTTTGCTAACTTTCAATTCAAATGATCCTGGTCCATAGAAATATGTAATCCAAAGTCATGTTTGTAAATGCGTCATATCATAAATATCATATCATGCTCAGTCATCTTCCAGTGGTCAGGAACGTGCTTTTCCTCCCAGAACCGAGGGAAATGTTGCAACATCTTCCCTCGTCATTTAGAGACGCTTTTGCAATTGGGACTAAAAGTCTCTCCAAGTCGTCTCAGCCCTCTGCCGGACTCCTCTGTGTTTCCTTCGGTGGCGGAGTCGGTGGACCTGCTGGCTGAGGAAATGATTTTTATTTAATGCATACGCAAGCAGGCTCCCTGTCTGTTCATTCACCTTTCTGCCTCCTATTCACACTGCTCTGTGGAAAGGCAAATATGCTTATACAGTCACTTACATTTACATAGGATGCGAGTCAGTGTCGGCACTTAAAGCCACACATCTGAATGTAACGGTATCCTTATGTCTGTGTGTGTGTCGCTTGTCTGTGAAGAAAAACACGCACACAAATATGCACACGGCTATGAAGTCCAGTGGTGTCCGGTGTCAGCCGGCTTCTGTTGCTGTTGGTCTTGCAGAATGCTTGTAGTCTTTCAGGACTCTGCCTGTTTTTTATGTCTATTATTTTAGAGGAAAGGGTAGTTTCACTCCCTGTATTTCTCCATTTCATGTCTTTATTGCTTTAGGCTTTCTGTTGTAGTCTTTGGTTTGATGGGGCTTTGAGTTATAGATTTTCATCTCAACTCTTGTTACATGAACTTCCTAATCAAATTGTCCATGTTTAAATGTTTTTTTTTCTTTTTCATCAGGGAAAATAATTTGGCTTTTTTGATATACACACAAAATGCAAAACGTGGAAGGCATCCCAGTTTCGAGGGCACATGGGTGGCTTGGCTCTTTCCCCACAGTGTCCTTCCACTCCGGACCTTCCCAGTCTTGGATTTCCAAACCCCGCCTGCTCCACCTGTCTCCAACCCCCCCAGCTCACTTTGCTCAGCCCCTCCACTGTTATTTCCGCCTGCTCTCCTGTGCTGTACCCATTTCTCTTTTTATGGTGGTTCGGTGTGGAGCTTTCAGCTTGCTCGGTTTAATGCTGGAAGACGGGCCTCCATTAATAATTCATTCTTCCTTCACCAACCCTCACTCTGCATAAGAAGCTAGCATCAGCAGCAGTGTGTGTGTGTGTGTGTGTGTGTTTGGGAAGGATAGTAAGCACACTGGCTTCACCATTGGCTAAATTTGTCTTTGCAGAGCTAGCTTACTACTTAGCATTGCAGATGCATCTGTAGAAAAGGCCTCTCCCTCTTTCTCCCTCTCTCCCTCTCTGGAACCTTTCTAGGTTCCTGACTTCAAGACCGGACTTCATTTTACACTTCACTAGGGCTTCAATGCACCAAAATTCAGCGTCGACATATTTTAGAAATGATGAAGGTTTGCATTAGAGGTGTGCATCAGGACTGGGATCCCGCAGGACCCAACAAAAAAGTGGCGGAAGCAGGACGTTTTTACTCTCATGCGAGCGGGAACAGACGCTCCCAAGAGAGATGACACTTTGCCAATAACGTTCAGCAAAACTCCATTAAAAGTCTTTCTTTATACAAATTACTTAAGCTATGTCTGAAACAGAAGGCAGCTGCCTCGTTGCCTATGCTGTCTCATAAATCAGTATGATTGAGACACCCAACGTCACGACGTTGCCAAGATACTGAAATACACTTAAAAACAGTCAAAAACGATTACAAATAACTCCGTCTTCCTGGTGTTTTTTCCGCTGCCATTTTGTCCAAACTGGCTGCTGACAGAACTGACGCACAGGATTATGGGATATGTAGGATGGTGAAGGATACATGTGTGCTACCTTCAAAAATCAGCCAGATGAAGGGATCTCAGAAGGCAGGTTTCTATGCGAACATTGGATTTGGATAAGACTCGATGCCTTCCTGCCTCCGAACACAAACAGAGTAGGCTGCTTTTTTTTACGTTTCGGATTCACCCTTAGCTGTAGATTTTGTCTTGTTTTGGTAGGCGTTTTAAAAAGACCATCGTAATGGTATTATTTTTGTCATTTCCCAGCAACAGCAACGCATTGTCAGCTTGAATCCGGCAGATGTGCAAAAAGCTATCGGCACTGGTTGGGTTGCTACAGTAAAAAAAGAATGAAATCGCTTTCAATTAGTAATTTGTTTATATATTTTGGAAAATTTAACCAACCAGGTTTATGAGAAAATATCGCGAGCGGGTAAATAGAAATAATTGCGGCGGGAGAGGGATGGAATGGTCAGAATTTCTGCGGGAAGGAGTGGGATTAAAAAAAGACAGTCCCGTGCACACCTCTAGTTTACCTCTGCCCTGTGCACCTCTGCTTCTGTAATTGTGGACATCAGCGCGCAGTCATGCGCCCCCCTCGTGCCTCTCCAGCTGCAGCGCCGTCCTCAAGCGTGCAGGCCAAATAGGACAGATTTAATTCATCACCCAACCTCACTTTTGCCCTCGAGGGAACATTCGCTTGTGAGCCCCTGCCTTGTTATAGTAATTAGCTCCATATTAATGAGCCCCTCCTCCCTTGTTTTCCTACGTCCCTCGAATAAACACAGTGTTTAGGTAATGGGTTTGATGACCACTTGATTACTACCAGTGCCAAACATACAGCTCCCATAATTTCGGTGTCATTTGTGTACTCTGACAGTCCACTTAGGCTGAGATACATATTTTTTTAAGCGCTTGTTGCATTGGCCCGTTTGGCACTGTGCAGAGAAAGTTGTAATTCATTTTTATGCCGCTCTCCGTGCCAGCTGTAATTGCAGGGACGAGCGGGCCGAGTCTGCACGCTCTCACCTCAGATGATGTTAATGAGTAGGTCCTGTCATGCAGGCTGGGAGCAGGCAATGGAGTACACAGTAGAGGGCAGAGAGACACATAATTACTGCGGGTTTGGAAACGGTTTGTCCTCGTTAATTTGTGAATGTGGTCTTTATTGGTTGTTGAAGGCCTTATTTATTTATTTGTGTGATTCAGAGCACACTGCTCTCCTTTACCTTCACCACACGGTATCAGCGGTAGTGCACGCAAGACTGGAAATGGAAGCGCAAACTTGGAACCTTTACTATAAATGTCAGACATTTTCAGCATCATTACTCCTGACTTGTAGTTTACATGCATACTGTAGGGCCCTAATGCTCTTTTGCCAGTCGTGATACATTGGGCTGAAGCACAGAGTAAGTCATATGGGAACGTCTTAATGTTTACAGTCAAATTAAAACCACTAAAGTGCTGATAACGCAGCACTAATGAAGCTGTGTCTCTACAGCTAAGCCACCTGTTTCAAAGCTCACTTTGGGACTCCGTGGTCTCCTGAAGGACCGACAGAGGAGCAGTTACGACCAACAACACTCCTGGCAGGTCTTTCTTTTTTACCCCGTGTTTTTAAAGGGGTTTAGTAGCGCTAGGAAAAAACAGAATCGATCCGATAGCGTCATCGCACTGATCACTTCAGAAAGCAGTATTGACAGCTCGGAGCCAGCTAAAGAACCCGAATCAGCAAATTGGAGCAGGCCAGATTGGATTGGGATGGATTAAGAGACTCAGTGCAGCCTTTTTGTAAGCACTTTGGCGCTGAAAGAAGTTAAATGTGGGAGAAACAAGAAAGCGCTTGCCACATCTGATTCACAATGGTCCACACTTTTGATAAGAAAATCCCAGGCCTTGTAAACTGGGCTTTCGTTTAGCCCAAACAACTGTAATTGGTCTGTTCTCACTTTATGTACTGGCTTGTTTTGTTTTTTTTGTTCCCCATAAAATATTTACTTATACTTATGCCTGTCTACGCCTCTAAAGGGAAAAATATACTGAAACGTTTTTCTTGGCCTGTTGTGGTTGTTTAAATGAAAATCCACATGGTCGCTAAGCTGTACAACTTTAGTTTGTGGAAGAAGGGGGAAAATAAAAGTACACAGATAGCCATATATTCTCTCAGTTTCATTCCCTGAAGAGGATTTAAAGCTGTAGAGCTGGCCTAATTTATTGCGAGATAAACACAACTGGCTGACTAACATTCGTATGGAGATAAATTATGACATTTTGTAAATGTATAGAGCAAGTATTGTAATTATGTGTGTGTGTATATACAAGGGCTGTAAAATGATTAAAATAATTAAGTGTGATTACTCGCATTTAGTAGTTTTTTTTTTTTTTTATTTGCTCAAATTTAACCCTAAAGAAAGTTCTGCAGCATTTTGTGGATTGTGTTTGATGTGCCCACCAATTTTTCCGGATTTGGCTGTGGCAGTGTCAAACGCGCCGTTCCGTAGAGACACTATGACTGCGCGTTCGAGACACTGTAGGGCAGGTAATCAAAAGGCAGCTGTATCTGTGCTTAGCGTGGCAACTTTCTATTCAATGTTCCACTGCTTTGCTACATCCATGATGTGCATAGGCACGCCTGGCATAGGGCTGCTTCTGTTTTCATTTCGGTCAGAGCATGTGAACATGGTTGGCAATTTTAATATAATGCACTACGAAGTAACTATGGTCAAGTCTAAATCTAAAAATAAAACTAGCAAAAAATAAATAAATCATAACTTTCTCCATAATTCAAGTCGTAGCAAGTTATGGCACGCAACCAACTAAGCGAGAAAAAAGTAAATGTATATTTTAAAGAAGTGAACTAGGAAATTGCGTTAAGTGGTGTAGTAAATATCTATAAACACAAGCTGTAATTGTAACTCTCTTTTTACAAATTTGTAGAGTAGGCACTGCAATTGTAACTTGTAAATATGAAATGCTCTTGGTAATTGGATATCGCTGTCGGGGGAAAAATATAGAGCACGATTTGCAAACAAGAATGAAAATCTGTAAATGCCAACGAGATGGCGCCTAGTCATGTGACTCGTGGCAGAATTCTTTTTCCATCCTCTCTGGGAAAACTGCAGATGTGTAGAGTAGCTTTTGGAATTGTAACTTTTGATCTGTAAATAGAAACCGCACTTTGTACTTGTAAATCAGGATGAATCAGAAGATTCCGCGAGGATTACTGGACTTTAATTCCACCGTAATCCCCCTGAAGTAAATTCGCTAATGTCAATAGGACGCTTCTGATGATCACAGTGGGAAAGACGTTGCTCAGAATCTTGTCGAACAGAATTACAGGAAAGCAAGGGGAGGAAATTTGAATATGAACTGTTTGGTCCTGGAGAAGACGAGGGGTGAAAGAAGCATGTATTGATTTCAGAAGCTCAATTACTGAGCAATGCAGTCCACATCTCCCAGAGCCCTTGATCGCCGAGCATCCTCTGGGCTCTTCATTAATAACCAAGCATGACTTCTATTTCCTATTAATTCGTATGCACGTGTCCCTGACACGGACCAGGACCCCCAACCCCAGTCTTCCCTGCTCTCTCCTCATTGCTTTCTTTTTCCCAGCCTGCTGTGTTAAGTTGCATGATTTATACGTTCGCCTTTCCGGCAAACAGACTTCCTCGGCCTTGTCGGACATGACGGTGAGAAAATCTGTGGGTGATTAATGAATTTGTGTCCGTTGCCGACTTCAAAACATCTCCATTGAGACGTCAGGGCTACTTATGGGCTGAAGCGAGGAGCAGACAGTCCTCTGCAGATTAGTTCTCGAGGTAACCCTGCGGCCGTCACTGTGAGATGCTGAGGATTTAATCTGGACAAGCTGAACACTGCCACGGCCTAACTTTTATTTACTTAAAAAAAAAAATTGACAGACACTTTCAACTTGCGTTGGAGATGGGACACAATACAAGTGTATCGCTGAGTGGTTAAGGGTATTGCTTTAGGGCCAAACAGTGGCTCTCTCGCAGTCCTGGGATTTGAACTCGCAATGTTCTCGCCTGCTAGCTCAGAACCTTAGCCACTGAGATATTAACACACTTGTTATTTGGCTAGCTTGGAAGTCGCTCTGAGAGAGTTTTATAATGTGATTAGCATGTAGCACCATAAATCACAAATATTCCCGAAGTACGAGGGCAAGCTTACAGATGTGGCGGCAAAAATTTTCTGGAAGTGTTTAGAAATATTTTACTTGTCTATTTTCTATTACACAATTCGCAAGGATTCTTCCAAGCAAGAGAGAGTCAATACGCATGAAGAAAAAGCTACGAGCGCTAACCCCATCCCTCACCCTAACCTTACCAACACCAACCTTTGATAAAAGATGGATCGTACGATTTCTTATGGATTTACAATTGTGAAACTATGTTGATTTTCAGGCTTATGTTGAGAGAGTGCAACAGCCAAGTATAATTAATCAGAACCAGATTCTTCACAGTGGGAGTAAGGACGTCTTAAGGATGGCTTGCCCAATCTTCAGCTGTGAGAATGGCACCGATTATTAAGCAGTTGTGTAAATGGCCAGTCTCTGTCAAGAGTGTGCATTTCCACAGAGATCCAGATGTGTTGGTTCAAGGGTTTGTCCCTTTCTGTTTCATATCAATCGCTGGTTCTGTAAATTGTTTTAGCCAAACTTCTTTGGAGTCTTTCTCCTTGGATTCTGTACTTTTCCCATGGCCTGCATGTCTCTTTGAATTAACTGGGACAGCTGATTTTTTATTATTTTTTTCTTTCCCCTTCTTATGGTCTTAGCAAGCAAGTGGAAGGGGAAAAAAACTGCCTTATTTAACCTTTTGCGAAATTTTCAGGTCTGCTAAAGTGCTCTAATAAAAGGGGGGCCCCCAGTCTTGAGTGTAGCTTGAGCACAGTTTATGGCCACTTGCAGATATGGATGACTAGCTGCCAGTGGCCTTGTTAAAGCTGCACTTCCGCAGTTCTATTTCTATCAGTTCCGCAGTTTCATTTCTATCAGTTCCGCAATTCTCACTATCTGTGAAAGTCAAGTAATATTTTTTTGTGCGTGCATTTTAATTTTTATGCGGTCTTATCCACGTTCAACAGCTACAGAAAGTGTTGACACTTTGCCATACTGCAACGACAGGGTGCGGTAATATTTTTAATATTTTGTCCATATCATGCATCGCTTGACATTTACTGTTATCCTGTTTCACATGTGGTATTCGTTTGTTAATGCTCTCTTGTTCCTGAGGTCAACCGATGAGTGAGAATTAGGAGGAAAAGAAGGTAGAAAAGTGTTGATGCATGTCAAAAGGAAAAGGCAACCAATAAGAATGGAGTCTTCATGCACTCTGTGGTTTTTTGTTGTTGTTTTCTTTCTTTCTTTCTTTTCCAAATTGAACTTTATAGCTCTGAATGACACAAGTAACTCGACTCTCCATTGTATTGATGGAGATGGATCCTTCCTGCCTTTCCCATAATCTCTTGCTTGATGGATCGAATTGCTGAAACAGGCAAAATGGAGCAAGGGCAGCTTGGAACAAATTATTAAGCTACGTCACGGTTGCTGATTCATAAGCACCTGTCAGAAAAAGAGGCCCTAATTAGGTTCTTGAATCGATAAGCCTTTAACGATAAAATGCTCTGATGAAGTGGGATGGCATCTACTGCTGCAGAATTTTTCTCTTCCTGTCTCTTACACACCTGCTTCATGGGTCTCGGTGGAGGTGCCAGTTGTGCAAATGCGCTTCCCGCTAGGCAAGTCGTCAGTCAATAAGCTACAAAAGAATTTATTTGCAAGTATTGACAAGTGAAATGATGAAGTCAGAGTAGGATGTCTTTCCCAGCTGGGCAGAAAATCTCATTTCACTTTCATAGAGCTGGGATTTGGAGAATATGATTTTATTAGTGTTTTTTTATGCTATGTAGTGAACTAAATTTCAGAAAATCTTACCTTTATGTTCATTATGTGAAAATAGAATCACAGCCACCCTAATTACATCATGTGCTTTTAAATGTATCACTTAAACGATGTTTACCAGACTACATAGGAAGCTTACGGTCTTGCCAGTGGAAAATTCATTGCTCAAAGGTTGCTCTTTGAGCGCTCCAGGGACTTGGCGGTGATTCTCACTTATGTTTCACTTTGTCACAGATACCTCACCTAAAGTTCATTAGGAGAAATGGCAAAAAGGAGACGGGAGATTTTTCTAAGATTTAAAGAAGTCAAAACTGAGGATCAAGCCAAAACTGGATTGAGAATAAATGAAAACTAGTCACGTTTAATAGAAAGAGCACTGCAGTTAGTGGTTACAGCCATTGTAGGACAGGGTAGTGGCGCTGGTACCCCTCTGGCTGAAGCCTCACACCTGTCAACCACCTCCAGTCCCGGGACTTAAACTCACAATCTTCTGGTCACAGATTCTTAACCAGTGAGCCAACACGGTCCTGTCTGCTGGCATTTTGAGTTTTTCCTCTGTTACCCCCATGACTGATAATAGTGGGACAGAACACTACGTAAAATATATGATCAAATAATACGATGTAATGTATACGCTAGTCAATGTGTATAGCATTATTACAATATGGTTGGCTTTTTGATGAGCGACGGGAAAACGTACTGCAAAAGCACTGATGGACAAAAATAAAATCAAATACTAGTTAATTTAAGTGGATTTATGGAGCGTTTATGGGATTGATGTGCTTGGGTTAAATGGCTAGCAAGTACAATTGTGGATCTGTTCAAATTTAGAATAAAGAAAAAATGTTTACAGGATTTTGGGCAAATAAGCAATTGTTGATGTACAGTAAGAGTACAGCGCTATAGAACGATGTGCATCGCAGGCCCACATGGTAATTATAATATAATAGTAATTCACAGAACCACAACTGAGAAATATTTGAATTTATATTTATATTGAGAGCTCTGCCTTTTGATCAGTTACGGACAAGCAAGGGACGCTATATGTTGGCAAATCTAAGCCCAGTGTGTGATTTAGTGAGATGACTGGAGTCTTTGGCTCAAGAGAAAAATCGGAGAGGCAGAAGAATTGAGCAAAAGTTTCCCTTTTCTTTATCGCTGATCTCATTGCTGGTTTGGAGAAACTGTGGATAACGAGGAGATCTCGTTTCTGATTTCTTTTTTCATTATTATTATTTATTTATTTATTTTTTAATCTGATGAGCCAGCATTAGTGTTACAATCATTTAGTTGTCTGCTTGGATAAAATACATTGCCTATTTAATGAAGCCAACTGTTATCAAGCACATCATATGTGTGTCTTAAGTCATACAGATAAATATCTTATTAGTTGCTAATGTGCTTGATGGTAGCAAAGTAAACAGGCAAGGTTTCTGAGATACGCACAAACAGCATTAAGGCCATCATATTCTTTAGTTTGCATATTGTTCCTGGGAAAATGGCAAAACATGCTATGCACAGATGAGGCCACTAGAGAGGTCCAACGAATTCTGGGAAGTTGTTCCGCAAACATAAATAAAAAACGGCATTGCACCATCATTGCGGTTTGAAAATGTGATATTTTTAGCATGGCTACTTTTGGAGAACTCTGTTAGCCCTGAAGCATTTCAGTTTAATGAAATTATTTTCCAGCAGAAATTGAGTCTGTCTTTGGTGAAAGCCAAAGAAAAAAAAAAGAAGTTTCAAATCAGAGTCACATATCAGGCTTGTGCAGTTTTTGTTTATGCTTTTACAGGCAGTATAAGAATAGCAGTAGTCATGTTATTTAAATGTTATAAGCCTCCTTGTTTCTATCACTTGGCGTTATAAACATTTCCTGTAGAGTAATGACAGACATTTTGTAAAGTCTGAAATGGTGTCAAATATCATTTGGAAGTTGTCTGTAAATTGTTTGAAAGCTGAATTGTATTTCTGTCTTTTAGAAGAAAAGGGAAGCACTGAAAATATGAACGCCGTGATGAATATGCTGAGCTAAAATAGCGGAAAGAGAAGAAGAAGAAAAAAAAAAAAGAGAGCCTTCCTTGTAGTGCACTTAACATTCATCTATAAAACAGATGATTTTAGTAAGCAGAAATGTCGTGGTCAAAGACAGAGTGTGTCCTTTTTAAAATTGGAAAACCAATAATATTCGGCACAGGCATGCAAGAGAGAATTGCTGACGTCGTTCCTTTTTATTCTTCAATCATATTCAAGAAAATGCACCCTTTCAATTAAAATTAGATGCTCTTTCGTGACTACTTGACAGATATTTTCCGATGATTGATACAGCCAGTGTTTTTAATTTTCAAGTTTTAAACAACTAGAAGAATAATTTAAAAGTAACTTTTAGTCCGTTTAAAGAGGGAATTTTATTTAAAAAAAAATTTTTTCCCTGCACCACAGTCACGTTTGCGGAAGGCTGGGGAACTTTAGGAATATATGATGTCAATAAGTGGTGTCAGCATAGTTTGTGTTGTGAGCAAACAGCAGACAGTAGATCACATTCTTCTTCCAGTTACACTGTGACAACAGATGAACACCAAGATAAGGCCGTTTTGTGTGACTGTAACTGGCTGCAAAATGACTGTAGATGGAATTTGAGCACTATGCAAATCTGAAACTAGATGCAACAGTAACAATTCAAGCATTGCCTTAATTAGAGCTGCACGATATGGACAGCCATAGCATAATGCAACTGTATTTGCTACACACTGCGATTGCGATATGCCTTGCAATGAATTTAAACAACCCAAAATCCGTCCCAGTTAAAGACGGGCTTGGATTCATTTGACCAAATGTTTTTATTTTTCTTAATTACAGCAATGCTACAATTTTATTAAACACCCTCTAAAACTTATCTGACCATCTTACCTCTGAGATGGTCAGAAATGCTCAGAATGCACATAAAAACACAATAAAATAATAATTGTAGGTAGAGTTATCATTTGCATGTTGCAGGCATCTGCAAAGGCCAATATTGCAATAACGATTAACAAACAATTTTTGCAGCCGTAATTAGAACTTGACCATTATGTTCTGGGTCAAAATGACCCATTTACAAAATTTTGCTACAAGTGGAACAATAATAAAACAATCTCGACATGAAACTTTTGTGCTTAATTAGCACAATTTTACTAATGAACATTGATTTTCTAAAGGTCGTATTTATATTACAGTGATGATGTCCATTATGGGGCTCCATTGGGCGGAAAATGGTGCAGTTTTAGCAAAACTGTTCACAACTTGTCTGAAACAGTGTAGATGTCTAGGGAGGGACCTTTTGAGGAGGCACCCCTACACCACTGGGTGGTATCTTCAGGGTTTCTCGAAGGGGGCTGAAGGGCATGTTCTTGTCAAAAAGGGGGTCATCTCAACACATAGCCAGCTGCCACTCATCCAGCGAGGCCAACGTTGCCCGGGGTAACTTGACAAAGCCAGCAATGATGAGGTCATCGGAGGTTGGGAAGGAGAGCAGCCCAAAAGCAGCCCAAAGCCCACTGCTGTGTTCTTTTTCGTTTTTTAGTAAAAGCTAAACGAAGGAGTGAGAAGGGGCGGGGGTCAGGATTACGTGAGGAAAACCTTTTCATTTTCTCCCAATCTGATTAGCTCTCAAGTTGTGTGTTGGGAGAAAACGTGAGTGGTGGAGTTGGGGGTGTTGGGTAGGCACAGCGGAGCTCCTCATTCTTCCAGCTTTTGTGCTCAACCGAGGAAAGACCTCAGTATATCACGGCAAATTAGGCTCTTGGGTTGCTTCTCGTTCAGGAGAGGCTGTGGCGGCAGCATTCGTGTTTCGGTTTGCTCATGCTGTCCCACATCTTGGGCCTCCTTAAAAACAGTCGCTCACAGAGTGTACAAAGAGGGCCCGGAAGGGAGCAGGAGTGAGAGAGGAGATTGGACGCAGTGCATGTTTTTCTTTATCTCAGCTACTTTCATGCCAGCTAGAGCGTCACAAAGAGTGAGCGGCAGATTAGTAGTAGTCATGTTCTTTAACCCGGGCTCAGGCCAGGAAACTCTCTACTCTTTGTTCTTTTTCTCCGCTCCCTCAAAAGCCTTGAGGTGAAGGAGCCTGGCTCACATGGCCCACAAGTCTGCTGATGTCCAAGCAGGAGTAAGGAAAGGGACGAAAGATGCGTGAAATTTCGCACGACAGATAAAAGATTCCGACCAGCTGTGAGCTTACTCTGGTGTTGATTGGCATTTTATTAGAATACCTGTTAAAGATTCAGTTCGAAGTGATTTTTTTTATGGTCACTATAAAGCGGCTGGTGTGTTATTTGAAACCGCTTGCAATCCTCTTGTAATAATATCTGATCACAAACGCACATAAGACGAGCAATCTTTTTTTCTTCTTCTTTCCCTCTTACATGCATCAGTGCGTTGCGTTGAAACTTGAGATCTCTACAGTTGAAATTGCTGGAAATTTACATGGCCTGTCAGACATCTGTATATCATACCATTATTTATTTGCCATTTCAGTTTAACATGTTTTATGGCTGCGTAAAGCACCTTTAGCTGATGTAATGTGTTGCTAATGCAATCGTGCTGATTTAAAGAAAATGTACTTAGTTACTGTGCAATAGTTACTGACGTAACTCCTAGGCAAGAGCAGTGAGTATACAGATTCCCACATTTTGGGCTAGTTTTCATGGAAATGTTTTAAATGTTCAAGGCCAAGCACAGAGGCCTCATCTGTGTCTGCTAAATGCTCATAACTCGGGGAGATTCGGAAAAAAATACTTGTATCTTCTTCCAGATAATTCCAGCTGTAAGCTTCGGTTTGGACCAAATCAAAGAAAATGAAATACAGATTTCCACAAGAGCGATGGGGCAATGATGTGAGCAAGGGCGAATGTTGCTGGTTATTGAGGAAGCGGATCCAGTGTGCTTTCTCTGAGTGTGTGTTCTCCTGCATATCAGCAGAAGGAGCAAAATCCTCCAACGAGCTCCTTGTCATTGTTAAGCCCCGATCCACATTCCTGTCTCTCACCGGTCTGCTCTAAAACAAACTTTTTCCACTGTTCTACTCTTTACTCGGGTGCACTTGAAGTTATCGGGCTCCTTCAGACGAACAATGGCGATGCTCTGAGAACTGAAGACCCTCTGTCAGGGCGGGGGTTCTGCCCCTTCGTCTCACCGGAGACGAGCTCTGTGACCAATTAGCGTTTTATTGGCCTAGCCGAAAGCAAGAATCTTTAGCCTTCTAAGGATTTTGCTCCAAGGATCTCTGCTCTTTCCCTCCCAGCGGCCTCTTTCTTCTCCATTCAAGAAAGATGCACTTTTTGTCCAAACCTCATTAGAGTTACAGAGAGAATATTGTCGTCAGTTAAAATAGGAGCTTAAAAAAAAAGGCTTTGTCAAGCTACCTCACTTTTAGCCTCTTCCTAAAGACCTCAACAACATGCATGCGCAGGGTATGCAAACATAGACTTTTCATCAAACTACGATCGGGACCGCCCTCCGTGATTGACAGGTCGTTGTAGACACTTCATGCCCATTTTTTTCGTACATGTGCATAATTATGTGCCTCCTAGAAACACTTCGGCATGTCTAGTTATTGTCACAGCTAAATAAGGGAGAAGGAAAACCTTCTCTTGTGTTACTCTGTTGCTAGAATGTATAAAATATGGCATTTTAAATGTACTGTGTTTTGGTAGAATTCTAAATATATTGTTTTGTACTCTAAATGCATTTTTTAAAAAGTGCTTTCCTTTATGAAACAATAACTCTGGTGTCCATATCTCATCTAACGTCAGACTTTTCTTCTCTTTTCGGGCGACCTTCTGCTGTGTCCCTGGCCTAAAAAAAGGTAAGGAAATGATTTTTGTCTTTAGTTCACCTTAGAAAGTCTTAAATTGCTCAATTTAAAACTCCAAGAAATTTGAAGTCATCTTTTTTTTTTTTTTCTAAATGGAAAAAGAAAAAACAACAACTTTAATGCTGTTTATTTACCTCTTATATACATACGTTTAAGGATGATGCCACAGATGTGTGCTCCCAGTATTATCCAGATTGTGTTTTTTAGGTCTTGTATTCCAAATTTTCGGTTCTGCTTTTATTTATTTGGTTAAAGACATATCTTCTGTGTTAAAGTTGTATAATCCAGGGTATGACTCCCTTTTAGCTCTTTGGTGCTCTTGTCTGTACTTAAGCAATGTGTGGTCCACACATTGAGCCATAATGACGGAACTGCTGGAACTCTTGTGTGACCTGAAATGGTTCAGTGGATCTTCGGTACAGCAGTGAGGAGGCGAAACCAACTGCTTTTTAAACGATCTCGCTGAACCTCAAACAGTTTTGTTGACTCAAGTGAAGACCGGTACCCAAACTCTGTTGGTTTTCAGCCTATTTATTCCTGGGGAAAGCACCCATTTAGGTGCATATGCCAGTCTCGGGGCTTTCTGTACACACGAGATGAGCCGTGGGATGCTGAGAGGCCTGAATACGCTCAGTCATGCGGACAAGCGCATGCATTGTGTATGTTTATGCATAGATGGAATGTGTGTTTACATAGGAGTGGTGCTCCAAGAAGTAATATGTCAGACGGTTTCGCTCTGTTTCCCCCCATCAGAAATCTATTATCATTTTCCTAAGGTGTGCGTGTGTGTGTGTGTGTGTGTGTGTGCATGTGTGTGTGTGTGTGTGTGTGTGAGTGAGTGGAGCTCATCTACATGCACTCGCACTCTCTTGGGAAGAACACATCTGTTATCCACTTACTCTGAGAAAATCTCGGATCAGCATCCCTCTCGTTTTCAAAAGTGCACTAAAGATTTCATACTCACACACACACACACATACACACACATGGGTCAGTGTAACGCAGCTCTGAGTTATGAGATATATCTAAAGAAGACCTAAGAGCAGTGATATTGTTTCTTTATTAGAGAGACTGAGAGGGAGAGAATGTGTGTGTGTGTGTGTGTGTGTGTGTGTGGAGTAAGAGCTGAAAGCATCATTACACACACACTCACTGGCTATCCATCACTCACAGAAAGTATGAGTAAGACAGACAGAAAGAGAGTGCGACAGACGAACAGACAGACAGACAAACAAACAAACAGACAAAAAGAGAGACAGACAAAGAGACAGAAAGACAGAGAGATCGTAACAGACAGAGGGACAGACAGAAAGACAGACAGAGAGAGAGAGAGACACAGACAGACAGACAGAGAGACAGACAGACGGAGGGACAGACATACAGACAGACAGAGGGACAGACAGAGAGGGACAGAGAGAGACAGACAGACAAAGAGACAGACAGACAGAAAGAGCGTAACACAGACAGACAGAGAGAGACAGACAGACAGAGGGACAGACAGAGAGAGACAGACAGAGGGACAGACAGAGAGAGACAGACAGACAGACAGAGAGAGACAGACAGAGAGAGGGACAGACAGACCGACAAAGGGACAGACAGACCTACAGAGGGACAGACAGGAGAGACAGACAGACAGACAGAGAGAGACAGACAGACAGAGAGAGAGGGACAGACAGACCGACAGAGGGACAGACAGAGAAAGAGAGACAGACAGAGAGAGACAGACAGACAGAGGGACAGACAGAGAGAGACAGACAGACAGACAGACAGAGAGAGACAGACAGACAGAGAGACAGACAGAGAGAGAAAGACAGACAGAGAGAGACAGACAGACAGACCGACAGAGGGACAGACAGACCTACAGAGGGACAGATAGAGAAAGAGAGACAGACAGACAGACAGAGAAGTCGTTCTTTAAAGGTGTGTTATTGTTTATAGACTGTCTCTCTCTGTCTGTTCAGAAGCTCTGGTTATTTGAGTCTGTATTATTTTTTGTTGGAAAAGTTTCAACATGTGATATTTTAACATTTCGGTGGCGCGGGAGTTCTCACAGTGTGAGTTCTCTTTCGGGTTCTCCGGAAAAACATGCCGGTAGGTGGATTGACTACTCTAAATTACCCCTAGGTGTGAATGAACGTGTGTGTGTGCGTGCGTGTGCTTGTGATGCCCTGGGATGGACTGGTGTCCCGTCCTGTACCCAGTGTTTCCCGGGATAAACTCCGGATCCACCGCCACCCTGACCATCTGCTTACTGAAGATGAATTAATGAGTCAATTTTTAGATTGTTAATGTTGTAATAGAATAGAAAGCTCCTTTATTGTCACATATACAAGTACAGTACAGTGAAACTGATTCTTCACATATCCCAGCATGTTGGTAAGCTGGGGTCAGAGGTCAGGGTCAGCCATGATACAGCGCCCCTGGAG
>JAOUQW010000004.1:18505396-18519395 GCA_028565825.1 Olivaichthys viedmensis
TTTTTTTTTCAGAAGGGGGTTGGGGGGGGGGGGGGGGGGGGTGTCTCTATCTGTGTGTTAGTGTGTGCAGACTAGCCCATCGAAATTACAGAGATGGAAGAAACTCGAGAAAGGGTCTTATATTTTTGACTCATGAGTGCAGCCAGGTTGGGGCATGGTGAATGAACTGGCAGCATAACTTTAAACTGAACACAGTTCAGCTAGTTCCCCCGGCTGTGTGCAATTTTCACATTGTTTATGGGCTGCTTTGTTTCTTTTCTTTTTTTCATTTACCTTCCTTTTTTAGCTTTTTCTCTCTTCGTGCACCATAAAATGAAGATGAATGACTTTCCCGCACCATTCCATTGCTCGCTGATTTGGACTACTTTGCTTTCGTCATATGCAATTTCGTTCAGTGTCACTCGAGAGCAAGGAGAAGTCTTCAATTACAGCTGCAGTGATATTTTCTAGTGGATATGACAGGATTAGGTACTTTCTATTCTTGCTCAGCTATTAGTGAATTTATGTTAAAGCGTCTGCTTGAAATGAGTTGTTTGAGGTCGTGACTGGAGCGTCCTCCTGCCACGTAATCAGCTATGGGTGATATTGAACACCTTCGTATTAATCAACTCTGTCCCTCGATGTTAAGCGGCCATGCACTCCTGCTAATAATTCCATAGTAAGAGGCTCTCTCTGCACTGATATTCCATGATTCAATTATTACTGATCCAGTTAGGTCTATCCCGGAATAGGTTTTGTGTCCCACTCTACGTAAATGGTCTTGATATGGACCTCAGTTTTCAATGAGGATAAATCACTATTGATACTTCAGAGTACTTTCGCAACTGCACAAAACAGTTGGGAGAGAATGGAAAAAGAATATTTGCAACTATTAAGGGAGTTGCAGTTATTTATGTAGCTCATTTGGTGCGTAGTATGCAGGACATTTGTAATGTGGTAAAAATCTCACACTTTGTGACAGGTGAGCAAACGGGTGTCATGGTCTCAGTCATCAGCCTCAATCAGTGAGGCAGTCTTCTGATGAATGGACACCTGAAGCCATCTCTCACCTTTTGTATCTCTAATGTCTCTCAGACCTCTTCATTTTTCTTGAGTGGGGGATCCTCCCATCCCCCTGGGTTCAGGCCAGGGACAGCTCAAGAAGAATGAGCCTATAAAAGGGGTGCTTTACTTACCCAGGCCCCAAATCTGCTTAAGTGCCTCTAAACAGGTAATTACCATCAGAGGAGCTCAGGCTTCAACAAGTCTAGCAGCAGGACAGGAAGCCACCCTTGTTTAACTATGAAGGGGAGGAAGAAGATCTAGCAACAAAATGTTCAGTAGTAGAAAGCACGCATCCGTGGGGATTCATCTGTTTTGATGAAGATTGCAAGATCCCTGCTAGATGGCTTCAGAGGTTTGGCCTTTGACAGGCAACGATGCTGTCTTGCGGCTCCAAGCTTTGCAGCTTCTGCCGGTCCAGCTTCATTGGTCTAGCCTCAGGGGACACTATCTTTCACCCAAATGTTGGCAACAGGTTTTGGGGGACCCAATCCGACTGCCCATTGGTCATATCGGGGGCCGCTGGGCCGGTTGCTAAGCTGCATGGGCACTCATCTGGAACCGGCGGCACTCAACAGATGCTCCCATCGGTTCCCATGCCAAAGGCATACACACACAACCATTCATAATGCTCAGGCCTTTTGAAGGGCATTCATAGCTTTTCATTTAGAGGTGCCCAGCTGTTGGAGAGGTCTGCACCCCCTTCCTCCCTAAACTCTTCGTGCCTCCGTAGATTTGAGTCTGGGCTTAGCTAATTGTTTAACGAGCAACTGCAGATTCGCCGGCTGTCATGGGGCCCATTTTTTTGGTTTTGTCGCAAAATCCTCTCCTGAAAATCATGTAGACGGCTACAAAATAGCAGGTTGGGGTATAGTAGATACCTGAGACACTTTCATTTTAAGGCTATTTCTACGGTTTAAGGGTAATGTGTTTAAAAGTCCTGAAGTCTATCTTTTATGCTAAACATGAGAAACTGTAACATTAGAAATAAAGGATTAGCAAAGGAACTTTCAACGTTTTTTAAGTGGAAAGAAAACGACCCTACTTCTGCTCAAATGGAATTTCCTTTAATGGGTGTTCAAAAGGCATTAACATTTCACTAAGTACATTTAAGAAGCTCTTTCAAGATCTGCAGAGTTTTCTCAGCACAACTTAATGCTCATCCATCAGGTGTGATGTGGTCTTGCCACACTGGTGCACACGTGCAGAGTTGTTTAAAAATATGTGTTTTAGTGTGGCACTCTACCAGGACTGATGTGGAGCGAGCTCAGCTTGCATAATGGAGGGCTGGGAAAGCTCAGTGTTGTGCTTTACTGCTTTTAGCACCATAGACATATACACAAACAGTGTGGCTTTTGAGCCTGAAATGTTCTTTAAGTGACTAGTGACGATTGGCTTGTTCTCCCCTCATCAACTGGTCACAGATCACGTTTCATCCCACCTCAAGAGCTTCCACCAGCAACACTGGAGCTTCTCTCAGTCGGTGTGTTAATCGGCCCAATCGCCTCCCATGACTGCCTCTGTCTGAGGGATTTGCATGAAATTTTAATGAGCGATTGGATTAACAAGGCAGGAGCTGTGCTCCCACAAGCCTGTGGCCTGTAATCCCAGCAGTGGCAGGCCAGTGATAAGTGCACACACTCGCCCAGTGTGATCAGACCACAACACGGCCAAGAGCTGCAACAGGAAAACCAGGGTGCAAGCGTTACAGAACCAACATGGCCTGCTTGCCTACTGGCCCATCTCAGTGATTTTGGTAATTAAATCGAACGTCGGCTGAAAATTGTCGACTAATGGGACAATTTCTATTTCAATTCATCGTTTTGTTGGTGCGCAAAAAAGTTATATTTGAAAATTTGGAGCCTTTTTCTAAGAAGTGAAAGATTAATGAGGAGCGTAGTGTTAATGTTTTTTATTTTATTTTTTTAATTATATGTGTGTGTGACATGTCCAATTCTTAAATAACAGTTTTACTGTGCAGTAGAAAGACAAGACAAGAAAAGAGGTTTGTGACATTAAAGTGTTCTTTGTTTCAGTTTATTGTTGTGTATCCATGAGCCAAGACGTACCCAAAGAAAACTTCAGAAATACTATCATTGATTAAATACACATGAATATAGATGTACAAAAAGGCTACTCTGTGGCTTATTGAGTGAATACCAAAAAGGCATTTGCGTGCTTTTTTTTTTTGTTTGATCAAAAATAGTTTTTGGGCATCGTTTTCGGCTTTCCAAGCCCTCCTTCTTTGAATACTTGGCCTTATTGCCCAATTCCTGAAACAAGGAAAAGTAAAAAAAAAAGTGGACTGCTGTCATTCTGGCCTGTCTATGGGTTAAACAAATGGTTTGCATTTTTCTTAATTTCAAATACTAATGCTTATAGAAGATCATTTTTATTGAGAAACCAAAAAATAATCAATAAAAAAAATATAATGCCAGTATACAAACACGACATGGGAAAATCATCGGCTTTCTCACAGGGAAGTTTCATTGTTGTCCATCCTCTTTGATTTTCCTTCCATATCCAGTGCTGACAGGCTGCCACCTCAGGGGTTATGTGAATAAAGCAGCGGTGCGCCCAAGCAGAACAAATCCCCTACTCCTGCTGTTTGGAGTGGCTTCTCCCTCCCCCTCCAAGTATTGTAGTTCAGGACACTTCAGAGGTAACCTTACCACTACACATGGCCACATTGTGAGGGACAAACAATATGCATTTAAAATAATTAAATAGTTAGAAATGCTTGTTGTGCTTTAATTTTAATTACAACCATTCATAGGTATTGAAGAGTTGGTCCTCTGTCCGAGTATGCCTCAATATAAACTCCACTTTTTTTTAAGGTGCTTAGTTGTGATGTTTTATTTTATGAAACCTGGTGACCTGGTGACGAGGACCAGGGTGAACTTTTAGCAGAGAAATAAAATGTGATTCTGTTATTACTTGAAATTTAATAATGCTCACGGCATGTGTTCTGCAAGGACATTTTTCTCCTTTCCTCGCATTTCTCTCCGCAAAGCCCAGATGAGATTGAGTTACTTGTGGAAGTCTGGCACAAGTATGTGTTCGTGTTTTTTTTTTTTTTTCTTTATTTTCTAACTGTTAGCCCCTTTTCTGCTTTAATGACTCCCCTCTGTGAAGGTCCCCTATAAACATGGTGTGCAAAGGCATGGGAACAGGTTACAACAGTGAGCGCAAAGGTAGAGAGGCATCATGCGATAAACATTGTGGAAACTCATGGCTCCGCATAAAGGAGCTCATGGTGGTCAAAAGCCAAACAAGTCACACAGATCTATGCTCTCTTTTTTCTTTTTCTTTTCTTTTGTGCGTGTAAACTACTCAACAAGGAAGTTATAGAAAGGATTATACCAGATAAAGGCTTTTATACACATTGAGTTATCAAAATGATGACAATGATGTAAATGTTCCAGAATATATTATAAAATATATTTCATTTTTGTTGCACAAAAGTATTTATATTGCACACAGAGACTGATACAGTATTAAATAATTAATGAAGTAATAAACATATTCGGGACAGTGCAATTTATAACAGCGTAGTCTTGAAATTCTGCAATATTTCTATCTCCATGTATCTATCTATCTACATTTTCCAGTATCACCATCTGAATGATTCAATGAATTATCGTAGTATAATCGTATATATCTCTTGTTGGTCTGAATACAGTAATCTTTTTTTCTTTTCTTTTTTTTCTTCAAAGGCTTAGATGAATAAATCAGACAACTTTTACTTGCATTGGTCCAAAACCCCAGTTTTGTTTTGTTTTTTTCCCTAAAAAACTGGGCCTCGAGAGATCTGAAAAACGTGTTTTATTTTAGAAAATGGCCATTTTATTTCACAAGTGCAGCCAGACTGCAAAATGCTACATCATACTTCATTGATTTTTGAATAGATCTGGCAAAGGGCTTGCATACAGATCAGTGAATCTACCTGTTTGAGTAAGGATGGATTGTGTGTCTTGGGACATGGATTTTATGATGTGATGTTCTTGCATTCCCAATTTGAGACTGTATGAGGAAACAAAACCTGAGCCCGGGCTACAAATGGAGCTTGCTAAGACGGTGGAAAATCCTCTCGTCCATCCGTAAAACGATCCGTCCCTCTTTGTGGATTACCCCATTATCCATTGCGCATATAGAAACATTCGTGAAACCTTAGCACTACTTCAGAAATTTCTGGAGACCGTCTATAGTATGCTGGTTTAGGGATCTTTTCTCATAAGCATGTCCTAGAAAGGGATAAGCTTTTGGTGCAGTTGCTGCTTCAATTGGCTAAAAAAAAAAAAAAAAAAAGACATGGCGCCACTGTTTGGGTTTCTGCTAAATACCCTCTTGTATGTCATAAGCTGGCAGGGTGTTACAGGAATTGAATTTCAGCCTCTGAGGTGCTACAAATCAATGTCATTGACCCATGACTTTTACAACACACTGAGGTTCAATGATGGACAAGTCTTTACTGAGTGTCTCTCTTGATCAAGCACCTGAGACCTGACACATATCTACACTCTGTGCTTTTACTGTGTGGCCTATTGTAAAGGCATTTTACCCAACTCTGATTAAGAAGGTTTCCATTGTTTGGTTTGCCTTTGTACAGAACTTTTTTTTTTTTTTTTTTTTTTTTTGCACAAAAAGTCAAATATTGATTCCTCTTTCTCACCCCTTTTCCAAAAGAACTACAGTTGAAATGGTCTCACACATAGCGCAGGTAAAATATTCATGGCCTTGGGTTGTCTGAAGCTCTGCCTCCACCACTCTCGAGTCTGCATTCCACTGTACTTGCCAAAGAAGTGGAACATCTGAAGACTGTATTTGTCTCGCAGCGAGCTCGGCTTTGACGGCTGGTGAAACCGTCAGGCCAAGACCATGTGTCACTGGCAGTGGGCTTGAAGGCGAGAGGGTGAAGGGCCATGTGGAACCTTTTTAAGAAATGAAACGTCATGACTAATAATAGGAGAAGGTTTGCCCAACCCTTTTCACAGCCAAATTCTTCAGACTTCCACAAAAAAAAAGTTTCTTGCGAAAGTGTTTTCCTTTGTCGAACATGTGTTGAGGTTTGGGCGCGGAATGCACCTTAATCAGGGCCGAGTGACATTTCGTTAATGTGTTCCTTTCTTTTTGGTGGATCGATTCTCCTCGCTTCAGAATTGACAGATGCTGCATGTACGTGGGCTGTGAAACCAATAGGAATACATCTCTCTCCAGTGTCAGCGCGTAGTTAAAACCTTTAAACTACGGCCAACGTCATTCTTTTGGGTTTCTTTTTCTGTTGTGTGTTGTTTTTTTTAAATTTTATTTATTTAAAATTTGTTACGGGCTTTCCTCTCCCCATTTAAACCTGGCTCACCGTTCACTGGCGAAGACGAAAAATGGAACAGAATGCGAGCTGGATCGTTGCACTCGTTTGCCATTCCTTTATTTATGCAAACAAATGGAGGGTGGAGGAGGAGAAGAAGAAGGAGGAGGATGAGGGCACCGTGAAGAAATGAAAAGACTCCAGAAGTGAAGCCAGGCGAAGGGCTTTAGGCCGGTGGGGGTCGAGGAAAGGCTGGGGTCTGCTGCTCGCTGCGCCAATGAAAAGCGCTTGTCCTCCTGATAAACTCCGCCCTCCACGACCCCACCTCTGTGAGAGAGAGAAAAACATGCAATCGATTGGACATGGCCATGCAGTGGGTTAAACAGCAGTGAAAAGCTCCCGCCTCCCCTCTGGCAGATGTCTGCGAATCGTCGGACTGAAGGTGGCCATTTGGGCACTAACAGTGCAGCAAGAAGTTCGGCTCAGAAAGATCTGTACGGCCCAGAGCTGGGAAAAAAAAGGGGGTCACCGCGCCTCCTGGGTCATGGATACAGTGACTCGCGCCCTGACAGCGCTAATTGACTTCCTCGCTTACCTAACGAGGAGTGTCTGAGTCGTACGTCGCCTGTGTGGAGCACAAACACAAAACATCATTAGGCAGCGGCTTATAATTGTGCTGTGGGGCCACTAATTTCACTTTGTGGAAATACTCAGTTTTAATGAGACACAAGATCTGTGGGGCTGTTGTGCAAATACTGTCAAGCGTTGTTAGGCAGAAATCTGTAGGAAGGGCTTGATGTTGCCTTTGTGCGGTATTGTTGCATAGAACATAAAAATATAATAAACCTTTATTGATTTTTTTTCTTTTTTTAATTAAGGAGAGATCGTCTAGTTAAAGTTTAAACACTAAATTCAATTGCAGCTGTTAGCTAAACAATAAAATGCTGTATATTTTGTGCAGGCGAAGGTTTTTAGACAACATGCTTTTTGCCATTTATTTGACTAAATAATTTACCATAGTGATGTGGCTGTGCTTCCCTGATAGTTGCTTATACATGATTTGTGAGTGGAAACACATGCAAGTGAGTAGTGAATGCGCTGGACAGGATGAATATACTGCAAAGGAGAGGAAATTGATGGTAACCTACTACTGCAGCATTCTGTTTGACTTCCCCTTCAGGTATTTTTAGATTTCGGGTACGTTATTCCGCAGGTTAAAAAAACGACCTCGGTGTCTGTACTGCCTAATTATCCATCACGGCCTCAGCTCCTTGTGTTTTTTAACATTTTTGAATTTAATTTTTTTTTCTTCTTCAGGGGAGAACAGAGCTTTTTTTCAGCATGTTATTAGCATTCGTATTGGGCTCGATTCATACTGTCAGTGCAATCATAAAAAAAAGAAAGAAATGAGGCGCACTCGAGCTTTTGCAGCTGCTCTCACAAGCATGCGTTTAGACAAAGGGAATGGAGCCGACGAGAAAAGAAAAAAAAACCTTGCAGTATAGGACCGTACCATGTGCTGGGACAAGGCCTAATTGTGAAGTGATATGAAGTGACAGGGAAAAGTGTAAATCATTCAGTCTGCTCACACTCCGTTGGTGCACAACAGCGTCTTTGACGCAGATGTAATTGGGAGAACCTGGCCGCAGTTCCCCGTACGTCCTGGCCACCAAATCATCCACAACCAACATGCATGTAATTACGAGCAATTTAGCATCCACTTTCATGGGGAACAGGTCTTGGGGAAACCTGAGGCTGTGGAGAAATAGTATCTGCAGAAAGAGGTGCAGCCGAGGGACAAGATGGAGTATAAATTCAACCTCTGGCACCGTGCTGGAGTTAGCAAGACGCGACCCTTGCGTCCACTGCAATTAAATGTTTTCTCGTGTCTGGAATCAGGCGGTCTGTCATCAGGTCTGGGGTTTAATTTACAGCACATATCACATATGCCATAATTGTGAAAATTTTCAGTGGGAATAAATCCTGGAACAGTGATGGATGCATATTTGTAGGCTTGGAAATGGCCAATATTTTGGTTCAGTTGGTAACGCGCGCGCGCGTGTGTGTGTGTGCGTATATGTGTGTGTATGTGAGTGTATGTGAGTACGCGTGTGTGTGTGTATATATGTGTGTGTGTGTGTATATATGTGTGTATATACGTGTGTGTGTGTATATATACACGTGTGCGTGTGTACGCGCGTGTGTGTGTGTACGCGTGTGTGTGTATGCGTGTGTGTGTATATATGTGTGTATATACGTGTACGTGCGCGTGTGTGTGTACGTGTGTGTGTGTGTGTGCGCGCGTGTGTACGTGTGTGTACGCGCGTGTGTGTGTGTGTACGCGCGCGTGTGTGTGTGTGTATATATGTGTACGTACGCGTGTGTGTACGCGCGTGTGTGTGTACGTGCATGTACGCGTGTGTGCGTGTGCGTGTGTGTGTATATATGTGTACGTACGTGTGTGTGTGTGTGTGTGTATGTGTGTATGTGTATGTGTGCGTGCGTGTGTGTAGGCTAGACCTATTCCCCCGATTACAGTTTGAAATCTGTGACCTCTTTCAGCCCTAGCTGCCCAGGCTGAAAGTCCTCTCTCAGCAGGCGAAGCTTCATCATTAGCAGCAGGATAATTAATTGTCAGGCACACAAAAGGCATGCCCTGGACCTTTCAGGACCCCAGTGGACCTTTAGTCCTATGATACCTTGTAAATCATGTGGCTGTTAGGAGTGACACTACAGCACGTGTCGTGATTTCTTTTTAAATTTATTTTGTATTTCCTCTCTGGTCTCAGAGTGTAGACCAATATATGATTCATGCTAACAAATGGATAAAAAAAATAAAAAAGTGATATTTTCTTGTAAAACACATTCCTTCCTCTAAACGCATGTCATCACAGGTTCCTCTGAATCAGATAAGATCTGCTTGCTTGTTGTATAAAATACCAGCGTCTCTGCGTGGCCTCTGGCTTCCTTTTTCATTAAAGAAGCAGTGAAAGGGTTGTTGTGCATGTGATATGGTTGCTGATATCTTTCCATACTGTCTAGGAAGACAGAGGTCTTCCCCCTTAGCCACTGAAACAGCTGTCGGGTTAGGACTTGTAATTCTTCCACACACACACACACGTTGCGAATGGATGAAGCTGCTGAACAGCAAGTCTGTGGCAGGCAGGGCAGATGGCAGGAGGCAGCAGGCACTTGAGGATGCGCCAGTTACAAGAGCAGTGGGAGTTTGAAGCAGGCAGATGGGGCTTTCATGAGGGGAAACTCCAGCCAGGGCTCCCAGGAGCCAGTGTTTTTCGAGGAGCGGACATCAGCCAACTCACCAAGGCTGGAAGGAAACGGAGAAATGGAGCGAGGGAGAGATGATGAGATGAAGGGCGGGGTGGGGGCTATGACATGCAGCGAGACAGCCCCCCCCCCCCTTGTCTCATTAGGTGGCCTCGTTACCTCAGTAGTAGCCACAGCCCTCCTTTAAATTCCACATACAAGCAGTGAAATGCAAAGCAAAGGAATGGACAAACAAGAAAATTAAGAGTATAGTTCCCTCTCACTGTTACACATTCTGTGGTTCTCACCAAATAATTAATTGCACTAAGATCATGTCCCTGCGAAATTTATATTCATCATTCTTTTCAATTTATTCACTAAAGAGACAGGAAAAGGGTTTTGTGTGTGTGATGTGGTTGCTGGTATCCTTCCATGCTGTTGTGTTTTGTAAGTGTGTTTTGTGTGTGTGTGATTGAGCGGCTCCTCCTGTGTTAGATCTGGTTGGGTGCAGTGTATTGACGTTTTTGCAGAGCCCATGGGAGGCTGCTGCTTGGGGAATCTGGAGCTCACGTTTCAGCCCCCTACACTTTCATCTTCAGCAGGAGGAGAAACCCAGCGAGAGCTGCTTGTGCACAAACAGAATTTGGCAAAGGGGCCTGTCACTCGATGGGAAGCTTTTGTGCATTCATCTGTGTGTGTACTTGCGTGTTTTATTTATTTATTTAATACCCGTCATTCCCTTTATTAAACTGTATTATAACCGCACTTCTTAACTTCTTATTTTTGTCGCTCTTTTTATGCCTTTGCTCACCGTAGGGAGTGTTGCTGAAGCAAAGGAGTGACCCAATTCACGCTGTCCGAATCACTCGCAACCGACGGAAAACTGTTTTTGAACAGGCTGCTGGAGATGAAAGAAAACAGGATGTGTTGCATGTCCCTTGAATGGAATTTAGAAATGAAATTGCGTCCTTCATAGGAAATACGAGAATATAGTGCAAGCGCAAGCAAAAGCTCATGACTACAAAACTTGTGCGCGCTGATCCAGAGCTTTCTTTTGTGTTCCAAACTGTTAGGCTGGTACACACACATTCATGAAAGTTGCTTAGACTGAATTAACATTTGTGCAAGTGAATGTCAGAACCTGCGTGATCGTATTTAAAAAATATATATTTTTTTATATTTTTGTATTTTTTGACAAATTGGGCAATTAGCATAGACGGCTTCCTAACATAAATATGTAAATAATGATTCAGAAAGAACACAAGTGAGAGTGCCATTTTTGTGGATCACTTGTATGCTTGCTACATTAACTCTAAATTGGGGGTGGGCGATGTGACATTTTTGCCATATCACGATACACTACATGCGTCATGATGTTTAGGTTTGCTAACAAAGTGCCAGCAAAACAGTAGCGCCACATTTAGAAAAACTGAGTTAAGTGGTACATGTGTTTGCCGTGTACAAAATAAATGATTCATCACAGAAAAGGAAAATAAAACATTTGGTAAAAAGTTTATTTTTTATTTTTATGTCCCATCATATACTTGTTATTGTGAGTATTAATAAAGTTATAAAAGTACTAATGAAGCCCACAATATATTAGAAAAGCATATTGTGATGTCATTTATCCTAATATCAATATTATAGTATCGTATCGCAAAGCTCCCTACTCTAAATGGATTTAAAATGTAATCACTGTGTGCTCTTACAGATTTATGTGCTTTCTGGAAATAGAAATTGCTCTGACTTTTAAAAAAATAAAAGAATAATTCTCAGCTTAAAGGAGAATTACAGGTTCTACTTATTAAACAGTGACACCAATATAATGCCATTACCAAATAATATGCTAACACAAACATTTAATATGCTGTATATATGTATATGTATATCATTTTTTTATCATTTAACATATAATTAAGCAGATGTGTTGGTGTTTTTTTAATAGACAGGCAAGTGAGGTTTATTTTATTTATTTCTTTTCTTTTCTTTTCTTAACACGATGCGCATGAATGCGGACATCAGCAGTTGGAGAAATACTTGCATTGGAATTTTTATTAAATTTTTATCCCCCCCCCTCTAATATAACACAGTGGAACCGTTTCTTCTCGGTTCAGATGAAGCATTAAAATGGTGCTGATTAAATGGTTGTGCAGGTGGCTAAAGAACAGGGAGGACATTTTCGTGCCAGTGGCCATTCTGTTGTGTGACTGTGCCACTGCAAGAATGCAGCCTGGTAACACCATACTGGCTAAAGCTTCCAGCAGAATCTGGGCTCATGTCTCACTGGCACAGGTTACGTTAGCTTTGGCATTGCATGCATGGAATATGCGCACAACTTGCATTAATGTGGTTATAAAAATGTATTAATTCTGCGTGCGAATATGCGTCTTTGAAAAAGACCGTTTATGTGAAGAACATGGAGATCATTTTTCCTCGTTTATTTGCATTCACTGACATTGAAGTACGATAAAGTATACAGTCAAATCATCTTTTTGTAAACAGTCTAAATTCTCACTGATCTCCATTTCAATCAAATGTAATTAATCTGTTTTTAAGATGTGAATTTAGATGAGATGCGTTTTCCTTCTAAATCCAGTTTCCATGCTTTTGTAGTAAAAATGTAAATACTGTATCCATGCACAGGAACTCAATTTTCTGTCTTGGTATCATGCAAAGTAATAATAATAATCATAATAATAATAATAATAATAATAAACACAAGTATTTTGAAATGTAATAGTTTTTACCAGTGCACCAGAAATGGCTGCGCAATCATAAGGGTGTGTCACACTGAAGAAAAACATTTGGACACGATAACCACTAATTCAGACTTAACGACGTGTAGAAAACTCAACTTTCTGAATATCAGTGTTATTTATGAAGGTTTATGAAATGGGGGAACTTTTATCATCTCTTTTCCAGTTCTTTAAAAAAAAGACATGTATTTCACAATACCGTATTCTGTGTTTACCTCTCCTTTATTTCAGTGCACAAAACGAATATGTTTTGTTCGACGCTGTGGTGAATCATGCCATAAAATATGGAAATGCGGAGAGATGAATAAATTGTCTGTCTCTGTGTGCTGGCGTGCAGTCTGCAAACATATTATGGTCACCAGGAAAAGTGCCTTCAATATTTACTTTCCTCATATCCGTTACGCCAGCAGCAAGAGTCATAAGCATTTAGCTGGCTGGCATTTCGTTCTGGGTGGGCGTATTGTTTTTTAGGTAATTTCAGCTGTTTATACTGTTTACACTTTGTTGTGGCTCGCGCATGCTGCCTCTGAGAGAAATTATAAGCATTTCATATTGATGATGATGATTTGAATGCACGTTACTTTCATATGCATCTCATAAGCTATGCGGCTTGATTCGATTTGGATTATTTACTTTCGCTCAGAGACACACCCCACCACCACCAAACGCACACACACTACCCTCTCCAGGGACGGCTTTATCTGGAGGAGATGAGACAGTAGCAATTATTGTTACAGATCCATTTCTGTTATAGTAACAGTGCAATGTTGCCTGTTGTTGTATTACAGAGACAATGAGAAAGAGATGCATTGACGCAGAAGGACTGATCTTAAGGGATCTGACGTGTCTCTTAAAGGTGTTTCTTTTTATGAGGCCCCAAGGTGCCACCCAGGCCTCCTCTGCAGTCCCGGTGCCCGTGTGCACAGGAGCTCTGAGCTCGAGCTGTTTTGTCATACAGCACACACGAAGGAGGAAGACAGCATGGTGGCCCCACCTGCATGCTGCAGGCCCTCTCCAGCGGCTTCAGCTCAGGGACACAGAGCAGGCCATCTCAAGTGCCTGATGTTTCACTAATTGGCCACGAGTGAATTCGGCATGTCAACCCAGGCTGGGTTCTGCCGAATCAGAGAGGGGTCGTCATTAAAGTGGAACGCGGACAGCCTGGGCCCGCTTCTGTTTGAAAAATACATCAGGGGGCTTTTTTATATGCTTGACCACCTTCCCCACCTGTGGAACAGCACTTGCTGGCATGTGCAATGGCTTCAGGGCTCTCGAATTTACAAAGCTGCCCCCTTTTCTGAGGGAAAGTGCCACCAGACAACATTTTTGGTGTGTTTCACAAAGATTGTGGCTCATTTTCATAAGACCTCTCAGTAAAATGTAAATTAAAAGGCAAAGGAAGGAAAGAAAGTGACTTCTGTCCGCCCCCCCTAAGATTTCCGTTTTTGCACTTGTGAAGGAAAAAACCCCACAACATCTGGCCAAAGATGTCTCTGTCAAGCATTTGGTGCCTGCGGTTTTGTTGTCTTATCACCTGCCCACCTTCCCCCCCGCCCCCCCCCCCCCCCCCCCCCCCCCCCCCCCCCCCCCTCCCCCCCCCCCCCCCCCCCCGCCCTCCTCCTCTTCTCCT
>JAOUQW010000004.1:18523744-18535122 GCA_028565825.1 Olivaichthys viedmensis
AAACAGCCATGCAGTAACACATTATTACCTTTTTGGTGTCAGACAATAATCCTGTAAATGTGAATTTAATCTACAGTCAACACAGAAGCCTCCAACACTTAAGTATAACAGTTTTATCACTTATTTATGCAAATGAACTGCACTCGCATGAAACAGCTGTAACGTACTGGTTTGATGAAACTGGATGAATGGAATTAGCGTCAGGGTGAAACAAAAGTTCAGTATTACAAATGAAATATTTACAGATTTCATACTTTACTTCGTGCTGAAGAATTTTGTGTGATTTTTATTTATTTTTATTTATTTTTATTTTTTCTGTTAAATACATTTTCCCAACATTATTGTTTGCCACCAAATAATGAACAATAAGTACTGAATGGCCGTTTGATTGGAAACTGAATAAACAAAAGGGTGCTCTGACTTTATATTAATATAATATAGTACTGTATATTTACAGTGAACTTTGCATCATAAATGACTTATTTTTCATATTGGAAACATTATTTTAATAAGGTGGAACTGAAATAGGTTCATATTGAGCTACACCACAATGATGTATCATGTGACATCACATGTTCTGCACATGCAATAATCACAGTGCATAGACTGTGATGGTCAAGTTGGGTTGATCCCATGAGTAACACTACGCTAAAACATTTTGTACTGTTTGTAGTCCATGTAGAAAAATTTTACTTCAATGGTTTTGCGCAAGTTCTGTCTGCGCATTTCACAGCAAACTTCCAATTTCATCCATGCTAATTGCAAAGAAAATCACAAGAAGGCAAATTCATAACTTTACCATAAACTTTGTTTGGGAATAGTTTTTATCTTTTGCCCGAAGTAATGGTTTCTTGTCGATGATATTTATCTCCGTCATCTAAACTAGTCTTCACTTAGGAATAAGTCACACAGTTAGGCTGAATCCCAAATGGCTTCCTATTCACTATATAAGTGCACTACGTAGAACGCCATTATATCATACTCTATCTAGTGTACTACATGCTTAATAGAACGCCATTTGAGATTCAGCCACAGAAATGAACTACTGCCATGTAATATCACTTGTAGGACACGTGTATATACTTTTATCATATTTAATTACAATCTAAAAGAAAAATGCCCCAAATGACATGCATTTATTCATCCATTAACAGTAAAATATCTGTTTATTAATATAGTGCCCATCTGAACGCACCCTTTCTATTGCTAGAGTGCTAATTGGTTCCATTTTGGAATAATATAAGAAATTTTTTTAATTTTTTTTGTTCAGAGTTACAACAATTTGGGCCTTGACAGCTCTCGTGTTCTCGTTCATGCTCTTTTCATATGAAACAAAGAAGAAGGTGAAAATTGCAGTTCGTGCCTCAGCATAAAGGGGTTAGAAGCCGCATAAACAAAAGAAACAACTTGCCATCCATGTTGGATTTTCCACGTTGAGTAAAGTTTCGGGTTTGTGAGGTGATAAATGGCCAGGCAGTAACAGTGAGCTCACGGCGGACTAATCTGAGTTGACTGGGATTAATAGCTGTTGAGTGCACCATGTGGAGCTGAGAAACAGCAGGCAGTGGGCATGTGGAGGCCAGAAACGTAGGCTCGAGGGTGAAGCAAGCCCCATCTCTTCCTTCTCATCCTGAGTCCCTGCACTCTCATCATTCCCTGTAGCTCTGATTGATCTGGACGTAGGGTGACCTCCCTCCGCCAGTCAGAACTGCCTGCAAGGAGCTTGCTTCCTTTCAAATGTTTCACAAATTATAAGTGCGTTTCTGTAACGGTGGGCAAATAAAAAGAATTGCTTCATGTTTCTATCATACAGTTATGTTGAATATTTTGAATAGGAGCAAACAAGATGACAAGATCTAAGGAGGGCCTAAAAAACACATAGTCATGGAGAAAATAGACACAAAGTGGCTTCATCATAATTCACAAAATCATCTCTTTATTAACACGCCAACATTTGCACATCGTTGAAGTATAAAAACGTAATCGCTTGCTGTGTCCTGATTCGTGTCCTACAGATTCCTGCAGGGTTGGATTACACATTAGATGAATGGCTTTTGTTAAAGTCAGGAGAGTACATTCTTTGAGCATGTGTCATGCTTGTACGAGTGAAACATGAGTATTATCCTGGGTTTTCAACAGATGACGGATATTGTCATTATTATACACTGTAGAAGAAAATGGTGCACAGTGTTTGCTGTGTAATGTCAGAGCCCAGCCCGTGATTGTTTATGTAAGGCTTCAGGGATGTTTGTTTCATTCATGAAAGTGTTCTTTGTGAATGTTGCATGAAAGTTGTTATATAATGGCGCTGAAGTAAAGTGCTACCAGCCGCTGTCCTCCATGTGTGTATGGTGTGGCACAGAGAGTCAAAAAGGCCTGCGTTTGAATGAGCAGTTTTAAGGACGTCCTTTAGATTTTTCGAAGGAAAAGTCTCCAGCATACAGCGCACTTTACAGCATTTGGGTCAAATTAGTTGTTTTGAACGAAGATTAAGTTTGTGTGCTTTCAGGCCGGAATAATTCACATCCTGGTGCCTCTTGTTTGAGTCTTCATTACATTATGGAAGGAGGGGAAGAAGGAAAAAAAAAGAGCTTGCTTTTAACTAGTCTGCAGGCCCAGTTAATAATATATGGTGTTCTGAATGGGAGGAGGAAGTGGCCTGCACTGGATATTTTTACACTTCAGACTTTACAATGAGCAGAAGAAGAGACGTATCACGAGCAGTGTTTAGTCAATAATTCAGCATGGCAGAGATGAAAGCGAAGGAAGCCGATTTCGGAAGGAACCAAATCACAGTGAAGAGCCACATGGGGCGGGGCGGTAATAAGGTGTCAGGGGTGTAAACAGGTATGACAGAGGCAGATTTGAAATGACAGGAAGGGGAGGGGGTTGTCCTGTGAAGTACCCTGTCTAACACACACACACACACACACTCAGATAGGAGTCAACCCTCAGTCAGTTGGGCTAAGTCACCTCCACTGATTGCTACACCTGCTTGGCTTGATGGGCAGAGGCGCCTCAGGCCTGTCACCAGTGTTAACAATCCCCTTCTTCGTCCCCTCCAACTGCGGCCACCCTTGATACGTGCACCTCTCTTCCATGCCCATCATTGATGCCAGCCACCAACGCTCCATCACCCACACCAGGCCAGTCGCTTTCGAGCCTCCTCCCCGGATGCCAGCTGTCAGGCTGCCCGCTGTCAGTGTGTTATATGTCGTAGGCACATCAGTCAGAGTGGCACCCACCGGTTCAACTGAAACGCTCCTTGGCTCCTTGGCTCCTTGGCTAGCCACATTCTCCTCTGGCACACTGTAGGCGAATGGCTTTTCACATGCTTAGTGTGCACACAGTCTTAATGCTAGGCCAACACACACACACACTGCCACACAAACACTGGTGGGGTTTGCATCTATATGTCTGTATGAATCTGCTCATACAAAAAGATGAATGAAAACGGCAGAAGAAATGGCTTAATATCACACTTGGAAGTTGAAGTGGAAAGGTTGGCCTACACTTAGCTGGCCAAAAGCATTTAGAATCTTAAAGGTTGCAACGGTTGGCCGGTTGCAGTGTCAGTCAAACGGCCTTTTCCTGTGGAGTCCAAGAGCAATTTCCCTGAGGGGACAATAAAGTATATCTAATCTAATCTAATCTAATCTAAGTAGGTGGTTCTTGGCCACGTTAAGTACCAGACTCTCCAGCGAAAGCTAGAAGTCGGGCTTGTGGGACTATGGTTAACCAAGTTACCGCGGTAACATCCTCCCCGTGATGGTAAAATTCTATTAATATGCATTTTAAAATAATTCACCAAACGTGCATCTTCTCCCAGAGTCAGCCAGTGGCCTTAACAAGTGGAGAGGCGCATCAGATTACCGTCTCCAAGGCATTTTCCAAATTCACCAAATACAGTAGAGGCAACGTGCGGTGAAGAACACGAACTGACTCATTATCTGGCTGTGCTTACTTTCAGCACAGTGGAAAAGGCAACATTTTAAAGCAATACTTGAAATATTCAGCAGGCAGTCCAAGGTCCCAGAGTGAAAGTATTTCTCCAACACAGCAATTCCCAAACTCTACAATGGAGAAAAGCTTGGGAAGTGTTAACGGTGCATAACTGCCATGCGGAATGATTTTGTTTAAAAAATAAAAAAAAACCACCTGGTTTTATTGTTTACCACAGTCATTTTGTATATTTATTCCATTACCGGCACAATCCTATGACATAGTATTTAACACGGTAATATGTGTTTATGTAGCAATCCTATGTCAAATATTGACGCCACCTATGGTACATTCTCTTTATCAATTTGGTTTTCAGTAGCTAGTTAACCTTTTAGCAGCCACAACAAAACAATTTTGGTTACCATGTCAACTGCCTGTGGCTTTGCTCAAAACTAAATACATCCTTAGTAAATAGTATGCTAAAAGAGTACGCCATATATTGGCAATAATGGTAACGTATGGCATGGTACTATTTGACATGCTATTTAGTATTGCAGTGTGCGCTTTTGGATGTAATCTAGGACCGTTTGTGTTTGGCTGGTGCTCTTTTTTACTCTTGTTGTGCCTCTCGAGAATATAGCAGCAGTTGATGAAAACACACAATGCATTTCTTTTGTCGACTTTTCGTTAATTTGTTTAAAATTTGTTAAACATTTGAATAGATTCGCATCTGTATACCTTTTCACTTGCACACTCTTGTTGAAACCGTTATTCACACACCATCTTTCATATGTATATGTATACACACACACACAAAACGCTGGCAAATCTTGTCCAAACTGCCACGTCGAGTCAAGTCGAGAGACTGTTTATATGAGCCGCACTAACTTTTCTGAGTTATGTGTGTTTATTCCAGCTAAATGTTTTGTTCACAGCACGTTTTGACTGACAGATGTGTATATTTTAACAGTTGCACCCGCTCACCTCCTCTGCTATTGATTTTCTTCGCCGAGGTGCGGGGGATTCCTGTGGGACAGGGGTAGGTCATGCGTGGCTCTGCGTTTGGCGCTGATAGATATTTGGCCGCAGCAGGCTAAAGCTCCAGGGATTATTGGCTCACCGAGGCCTGAGAGCAACTACATGTGGCATGTTCCATGTTCAGTGTTGGGCTGTTTGACACCGATCCAACCAAGCATTTGCAAACGTAAGTTAAGACCTAAGATGACCTACTGATGTGACCTAGAAACCTACATGCAGAATGCTGATGTTTTTGGAGTGACTGATACGTCTGGAACATAGGATCGAACACACTGCAAATCTATTTCAGGGAGTCATCGATCAGTGGGATCGTCTGCCCAAGGAATTTTCCTGCTGACTTTTTTTGAGGAGTAAAGGTGGAATTGTAAAAGTTTGGAATGTCAAAGAACTTCCTTAAAGTTGCTTTTTACGTATATGCTTGACTTTTGGCAAAATCCCATTATGTAACTAAAGTTGGAGTCCTCATTAATCTTTCAAACAAACAAGACGAGGGGTTTTGTTTTGAGTGAAAGTCAACAGGAGAGAGAGACCTTCGGTACCTTGCCAACAGGCAAGTTCAACCTGCTTTACATTGCCAGTGAGGACAGGTGTTGGGGCCTGCTTTGATGTGGAAATGGATTTTATTATTTTTTTTAAATATTCCTTGACAGTGTATACCAGGTGTTTAGGGTGGCCTGCAAGGGATCCAGCATGCCACTGCTGCCTTTTAGAGGCCGTGATAGATCTCGCTGTCTGATCCGTGCCTAGCCACAGGCACTAAGACACAGGAGGAGAAACAGGCCACAAACACATTATCAATGCAAAGAGAAGGAGAGGTAGAGAGGGGAAGATGGAGGGAGTAGAATAGAAGGGGCACCTTTTTCTCTGCACATTTTCTTGGACCGCGCAGATTGAGCTCACCCTCAGCATTCCAATTTTATTCACAAAGTGATGAGTGAAATGTTAGAAATCGTGACGCTGCCATTAACCTCTCAAGGTCATTGTACAAAGCGCAATAATCTCTTTTATCTAAACCATAAACCTCTTGAACTGGACGCGGAGAGCGTGTTTTTAAGGTGATTATGATATACGGGCGGGTGCTAATTGTGAGCAAGGAGAGCTCGGCAACGCTTACTTCATCACTCCTCACCCTGGCAAAGGAAAAGATCTTAATACATTCACAAAGCATCTCAATGACAGACAAGAGAAATGAAATCCGGAAAGGCCTCGCAAAGTGATGATGGCACTGAATACTCCCACATCCCTCTCTGAGTTTGGGGGGGGGGGGAACAGGACGAATTTAATTTCATGACAGTCTTGAATTGCAAATGTCGAAGGAATGGTTGGCAGTGCTCCAGAAGGATGAGAGGAGGCAGGCAAGAACGCCGAAAGCCTGACAGGCTTGGCTGCCACATTAGGCAAATGAGAGGTGAAGGCAGAGCCAATCATCTGGATGAGGTAAAAAGCTCCTAGCGGCGTCGCCCAGACAGGTTCAGCCAATAGGGAGACAAGACTCCTTGGAGTAAAGTCACAATGCAGCCGGTGATTGAATACTACGTCAATATGAGCTATTTCAAATGAAGGCCCTTAATGAAATAATCTCTTTATTGCGGGAGGAGGATTGAGTAGTTAAGCAGAGGCCATTTGCTGGGACTAATGCATTACTGATAACTATTAAACTCCATCTTATTTTTGGGATATTTAAGTCTTCGCCCTATTGATCTTCCCATGAGCGTTGCCTTTGTTGGAGGCATCTGTGGCGGCGTAATGGTTTAATTCAGCCTTTAGGTGAAGCTAAAGTGTTTCCACGCTTGGACCGGTGCTGCTTGTTGGAGCTGTGCGATTTAGCGCTGTCTGCGGTAATTCTGGCAAGTGGCTGGACTGTGCGGGGCCAATCCCCTGAACACCAGCTCTGTGCCTGGGAGTTAATTGAAGTGATAAACTGGCCACCATCTGCCATCTTCTGAGCGAAACCCGACACGCCAGGCGCATCAATCCCGGCTAATTCCGTGCAAGATATTATTAGGCAGAAGCTCAGCAGCATGCGGACGCTAGCTGGACCTGATGTGGAAGGCAAAAGGGTAATGGACCCTCTTGCTTCATCCCCTGTCACTCTTCACCTCATAAGCACACATCATGCCTCGTAGCTCTAGCCGAGGCCTTTGAGCCATTTCAGCCATGGAGAAATAAGGCCGGACGTTTTGTCGTGCGCCGTTTCTCGACGTGGCTCTACGTTTATTTCAGCTCATCACTGGCTTCTCAGCTTCGTGTTGTCAAGCTGAAGTGGCAGTGTTGAGAGACTAGATCATCACCCTTAAATGGCTAGATGCCAAAATAGCACTGGTGTCAGAAAGAGAACGATAAGAGAAAGATGAGAATGCTGTTTTAACACTAATATATTTTCAGAGAAGGCTAATATTCTAACAGTGCTGTACATTACAATTCAGTCTAGAGTGGAGACTTTACCTTCCCTGTCCTTTTAACCCCCCCAATCCCCATAGAAGTCATGGAGAAAAGCTTTTTGCCGGAATAATGTGCCACATCATTAAGTCATCTTAATTTATGCCACTCATAAACATACAAGAGCTGGAACGCATTACAGGATCCATAAGAATTCAAATCAGCAAGCTGTTTATTTGTCTGGGAGGCCAAGGCAATCTCTTCTGTTTGCCATTCTGAGGTTTTCAGCTATGCTCTTTGTTTTGGTACTGGATGGGATTAGGTTCTGCTTCTTTGTGTTTTTGGGCAGCGCTCATTGCACTGTATTGCACTTTTGGCATAGCTTTGTTTTACGAAATTCATGATACTTTAGACTACTGACTAAATGAGCCAGTGGATGGAGCCCTACTCTCCTCACCACTATGCAGGACGAGACTGTTTTACAGCCAGATAAGAAGATAGAATTAATGAAGGTGTTAACCCTGGGCTTGGTTTCTATATGTGATAAACACTAAATATGTGTTTAAATGGCCCTGATGTGCAATGGGTGATAGGAATCACCCCAGTTTACAAAGGTTTAATGGGGCTGAGAAAAAGAAAGAAAGATGCACACAATTGACCTACAGCAAGTGAACAGTTCAAACATTGAGTATAGAGGATCCATCAGATGTCATGGCTAACTGGCTTGAGGTAAGAATCGCATCAGCATAGATTGCAAATAGAAACGCCTATACCACAGCTGCATCAACTAATGTCGTACACAAACTAGATTAAAATAGCGATTTCAAGTCATTACTATCCTTTCTCTGCTACCCAGGTGTCTTTCTAACACATTCATATTCCGTTTCAGTCATTACGGTCATCCAGTCTTTCGGCTGTGGTACGCATGTACTCTTCAGAACCGGCCATGCTGGTTAAATGTCAGTTCTGAATATGTAAAACACTCTTAATTGCATGGTTAGCATGACATCATAAGAACACAACGAACAAGCAGCCCTTGATTATCAACAGCTGGGTTTTCTTTTTTCCCCCCTTTTTTTCCAGTATTGAATAAAATGTCTGGATGTTCTGTGGGACAGAGAAGGTTTTATTTTTTGATTTTTTGAGAAATTAGAGAAAATTTAGCGGGAAACGAATTCCAGATACATTAATCTCGTTGGTAGAGTAAAGCCAATACAGGGAACGGTACCACCACAGTTTCCACATAAAACCAAACTGCAAATATCTGTCATAGTCCATTTGTAGTGTGGTTTCCTGTACCTTGCAGTGCAAACTGTAACCAAGCAATCCATCATAGCCAGTTACTGGCTGCTTTTAGATGCCATTGTGTTTGTGTCTTGTAAATTTCTGTGTAAACAAGCATGAGATCAGGTTCATTGCGTTAGCCTCTGTGTGTGCTTACAATTAAGAAACATTGAAGGCCTAAAGGAGGCAGTAATTGCTGATATGTAGTCTTGGGTGAGGTCAGGTCTAGCAGCTCTTTAAGCTTTGCTCCCGGTTAGATGAGTGTAAGAGCTTCTCAATTTAACCTTCCACCCGCTCCCTTTCTCCCATCAGCCTTACTGCTCGTTAGATTATCCACCGAGGCCAATCAATACAGCCATTAACCAAGTGCAGCCCTTGCAACGAATCAAGCTTGCTCATTTGGCATTGCTGCTCTTTTTTTTTCTTTCCTCTCTCTCTCTCTCTCTCTCTCTGTATATTGAGTTGTTTCATGTATTTGTTTGAGAACTTGTCTAAAAAAAAGTCTTCCTTCTATGTAATTATGACTGACACTTGTTTAGGCTCGTTCTTTCCAATAAATAGGTTTGTTTAAATACTCCTCAGTGCCGGGAATGCACTCTCACCTGCAATGGCTGCCATTACTCATGTTCTCCTTTGCAATTGGCTAATACTGTGCTGTATTAGCTTTCTGTTTTTTTATATTTTTTTTATTTCCTTGTTAAAAAAGAGCAATGCTTGCAAGCCTCATTAACGCACTTCAAAAGAAACGATGAAAAATTAATAAGCAAGTAACAGTTGGAGGAAATTAAATAATTTAGTTGCAGCGCTTATCCGTAATTCCCCAAGATTCTATTAGGAGCGAAGTTGGTGGAAAATCACTGTTTTTATTTGGCCCTCATGGATATTGTATTTTCACACACCGCCATTTTTCATTGGAACATGTTAATGTTTTGCATGTCATACATCAGATGTGAAAGCTGATCCGTGTGAATGTGTGAAGCGTGTGGCATTAACATGCATCTCCTGTGGGACTGGCGGGGGACGGGAGACTCTTTCAGAGAAAAATCCAAACACAGAGCTTTTTGTCTCAACGCTGCAGGCTGAGGATTTAGATATGATGCTTTGTTTAAAAGGCAAACTGGTAGAAACACTTAAATTATAGTCATTTATTTAGTTTTTTTTAAATGTTTTTTTTTACAATTTAATAGCATGAGTTCAAAATAATGTATTAAGCAATGCTTAATTGAAAAACTACAAGGTAATGAAGGAACACTTTATTATCCACAAGTGAGTCCTTTCAATAGAACAAATAACATAAAATATAAAACTATTATACGTGGTGTGCACATTGACCGGGAATTCATGCTTTAAGGTGAAACTTGTAGTGGAAAAGTCCTTGGGGCAAAACGGGGCTATTGGGTATTTAATTACCCAGTTGAGCTGTTTTATTTATTCTGATGCTGGTGTGTCAACTTGTCAACCCTCTCAGTGGGGTTGGGGTTATAGGTGAGGACAGGGGTCAGATCTGGGGCTGAAGTGTGGAGGTCAGAGTGGCCCTTGACACACTCCTCTTGCTTTCTTTTCTCCAGCCCTTTTGTCCTTTTGCAACAAAAAAGGTAGGAGGCATCACATTCCACGCGTGAATTTTATTTTATTTGTTTTATTTGTCTGTTCGATTATCTGGAGTAATGGCCTATTGCAAGGACTCGCTTACAGATAATGATATTTTTCATTACCTTGTAGTTTTTCCAATTAAACGTTACTTAATAAATGCTTTTAATTCATGGTTTTCAATAAAAAAATGTATTTGTACAATTTATGCAACAGTACAAAAAGCTAATTAATAATAATAGAAAATTAAATGGTTTTCGGTCCAGAGTGCCCTGAATTTCGGTCTCGGTCACGAATTTTCATTTCTGTTCATCACGAATGTTTAGAGTTGTGATTCCTCTCAGTCTGCCTATTTTCACAGTCATGCAAGTATGCTTCTATCCGACATGCTGTTTCATAGTTTTTCACCTTGCTACACAAATTATTAATCCTTCAACTTCTTTAAGTAGCCTTGATTTATTTCGGTTTTATTTTTTCCTGCTATAACGTTATCCAAAGTAATTCCAAAGCTTTGTCACATTGCATAGCCAGATGAAATTGTCAGCACTGCGCTGCTAGCTAGAACATGTCTTCTTACAGTAGACTTATTTCATGTAAATTGATTTTTATTAAACTCAATTTGTGCAATTGTGATGGTCACCGTTTCGCCAACAGGCTGTTGCTAATGCACTCAAAAGGCACATTTGCAACCTAGCTAGGTATTCAGGTAACTAGATAACAGTGTAGTTTAACCTTGCTAATCGAATCCTTGATTCAACAAGAGTTCAGAGTTGAGTGAGATACGGTTGGCCAGCAGAAATGACTGTTGATTTGACTATTTCTAAGAGGTAAGAGGATGCCAGTGTTTTATTTATTTAAAAAATAATCAGAAAATATTTTGATGCCAAAAACTTACTGAACTAAATGATTACTGAAATCATTTACTCAACTAAATGATTACTGAATGATCTGGCCACCCAATTGTAGTTGGTTAAATTAAGCTATTAGGGCAGAAACTGATATCAAAATAGAATAGAATGCTATTTATTGTCACATATACAAGTACAGTACAGTGGAATTCATTCTTCACATATCCCAGCATGTTGGTAAGTTGGGGTCAGAGCGCAGGGTCAGCCATGATACAGCGCCCCTGGAGCAGGGAGGGT
>JAOUQW010000004.1:18535183-18555911 GCA_028565825.1 Olivaichthys viedmensis
GATACAGCGCCCCTGGAGCAGGGAGGGTTAAGGGCCTTGCTCAAGGGCCCAACAGTGGCAGCTTGGCGGAGCTGAGACTTGAACCCACAACCTCCCCTAACCACTAGGCCACCACTGCCCCAAAAATTGTGTTTTAATCACATTTCCCATGATATCAATATTGAGAACTCCATATAATAACACGCACATTGAATGGTACTGTTTCCACATGAAGGAAGCAGAACTCCTCCACCTCCTACATCCCAGTTTTACCCCTAATCAAAACATCAGTGGAAAACTGTGCATGCTAGACCTAGGCCTTCAGTACTCCATGCTGCTAAAAACTGTTTTAAATCGAATAGATCACAGTGTGGACATCATACATTACAGAGCTTTAACACTGGACACTGGCTTTCAACAATCGCACACTAATAGCCACTATCAAAAATAATTCAACATGAAAATCAGGTTAGTTAAAACTAATAAGCGACCAACCACTAAGAAAACCTGTAATGATAATTGGATCATTTTCTTTTTGGGGTTTCATAAGTTTAACCCTTTTATTTTTAGCCAAATCCTAACAATAAAATGAAAAATGTACAACAATATTACAATTCTAAGCGAGTATGATGGTTCTGTTTAAATGCAAATGAACTCAAATTAGACATGTAGCCTTTTAAATTTTCTATAAATTCTAAAGGCCTAAAAGGGGACCCCCTCGGGAAAGCGTTCACAGTTTAAGAACAAGTTAGACCAAGCATTAGCTAGCCTCTTACATCAGTAGAGTGTGTTTAAAATATTATTCCTTGATGCAATGGTAATTTCTTGAGTATTACCAAATCACGATGCAGTAAAATGTAGCATCGGATGCCACGTCTAGCACAAAAGCGATGAGAAAAGGGACGTGCTCTTCTGCTTATATTGGTTTCCTTAACCTGTAACGGTTTTCTGAGTGCGGGTTTCTGTATCCTTCTTTAGTGTCATCCAGGGAACTGATTGGAGCGGCTCTACATCGTGAGAAGAAAAAAACAAAAATGGCATAACCTCTGAAATATTTAACCCAAGCTAATTGGAGAGCACATCCCATTTCGGGATTCCTCAACCTCTGAAAAAGCAAGACCAGATCAAAGGCTTCTGCTTTTCCCTGCAGGATTCTGCTGAGAGAATGAGAGAGAGGGTGAGAGAGTGTCAAGTGAGAGAGGGAGAGAGGGAGACAAGGAGAGGGAGACAAGGAGAGGGAGAGAGGGAGAGAAAGAGAGAGAGAGGGAGAGAGGGAAAGAGAGGAGATTAAAGGGGAGGATGTAAGTCATCATGTAATGTGGTACCATGTGACGCTGAAGTGTGTGGCATATCTCCCAGTGCCATGAGAGCGCCATGAATAAGAGAACGGCCTTCGGCGCAGATGCGGCCCCTCTTTTTTTTTTTTTTTTTTTTTGCTCCGTTCCCTTGCTCCTTTTCTCTCCTCCCTCATTAGGGTGCCTGGCGCTCACTCATCCCCTCCCGGCTGTTTGGCCTGCTCCTGAAAGACACCAGCAGAGAGGGTCTTAGGCTCCTCCTTCTATCGCACAGCTCGTGCTCCTCCTTCTTTCAGCTGTACGGCTGCAGCAGGCCAACGCCAAAAGAGAAGAACGCAGGTGGCTGCTGCTGCCTGGAGACCTTTTTTTTTTCTTTTTTTTTCTCTCTTTCTCCACAAAACTGGATTTACAAGATGTTCCACATTTCTGTATTTGTCACAGCCTTCCTCAGTTCACCGTCCCTCAGCTGCCTCCCCGTCTCTCTCTCTCTGTGATTGACAGCTCAAGCTAATTTCATACTCCGGCCTGCCTGCTTTCCCCTGGCTTGACTCGAGTCAATTAAAAATCGATACAATTCTCATCTCTAATCTCCCTCCTGTGCTTCTTTGATCTGCGCCTCATTAGACACAAGCTCGAGTCCACCTTTCTTGCCAGCAAGCACATTGTAGCATACATACCACAGGCACATTTTTTTCTCTTCTGCTTCCAGGCATCACAACATAGTTAAGTTTCCATCGACTAGTTCCATGCGTAATAAAATTAAAAAAAAGCGCTAAAATTTTTTTTGCGAACTTTTCTACCAGCAGCTCGTTTCCATTAAATTGGACTGTTTGTGATAAAAATGCTTTATGTAATAATGTCATAATAATTGCATAAGTTTTGCTTTGTCGGTAAAAAAAAAACGAAAAGTTTTGTGCGACACGTTTCCATCAAGACTTTCATGTATATACTTTTCCCTCGCCACCTGACGCGGGTGACAAAAATAGAATGGACAGAATCTATAGACCACTGATTTTATTTTGGACAGTTTCTTATCATTCTTCTGTCTCAGCGAATCTCCACGGTGAAAAACATCCAAAGACAACGGGAAATGAAGCGACTGATCACGTGAAGTTGCAAGAAACTGCCTTTTTATAATGTACTGTAGTTTTTCATTAAATAAAGACGTCATGTTGTTTTTCTATAATTAAACTAAGAAAGATTCTCGTCTCCTCCTCAGTCCCGCTGCACGGCTCTGCTGCGGTTGTGCCCAAATCGTCCTGCCCTCCGCGGGATAACTTCTGTTTCTAACAGAAAGAGTTTATTTGAAAGCCTATTCCGAATAAATTGTTGATCTAACATATTACAGCCTTATAAGCCATCTTATCACATGATTCAAGCTCTATGATTTTCACTCGGACCTTGTTTAAAGCGGAATTTTACTCTGCTTGCACTGTCCCATATAACAATTTCAATTGGAATGGTTAGGCCTATAGATAATGAATTTTAGTAATGATGCATCAGTCTAAACTCTTCCTATCTATATACGTGTCGTATTAAGAGGGACATTTTTTCCTCGTCAGTGCTCATGAAAGAAATATTTTGACCTGAGATGCCATTTTCCCCACACCCGTGAATCAGATCTACAGGTGGAACGATAACTGATGAAAGCCTTTGGTGGGTCAGTAGTCTCTCAGCTGTACCTGATTCACTATCAGATCGTTGTCTTATAACATCTCTCAGCAGCTTCCAATAAAGCTGTGATTGAGTTAAAGGCCTGAGCAGGCCTTGTGTGTCCTTGAATTGCGGTCGGATAGAACACAGGGACACACTGGAGATTCAGGACACAAGTCTGTGAAGATTCTTCCTGAACCCTGAACGGATATTATGTTTTTATCCATGTTTTTATCCTTCCCCCCCCCCTTCTCTTTCTTAGCTCCCTGTTATATTTATTGAGCACTGAGCTGGTCCCTGTTTCCCCTGAGGAGAAGCCTATTTACAGATCTTCTTAGGGGTTGAGGTTGACATGGAGGGAGGAAAAAAGCAGCCTTGTTTCAGAATTGAGCGTTTTCCTGTGCAAGGGCCTTTTTTCCCCCCACTTCCCACCCACTGAGCCGCTGGAAAGGAGTGTGCCAGCAGCTAGGAACAACTATGTCATTGGGCTCTTCTTAGACATCATGGGGCCGTCCTCTCACTGTTCAACAGCGCAAAAGAGTCTTTTATTGCAGGGTATCGAGCCTAACAGTCCACTTAAGTCGCTCAACACTAGGAGTCTGCAGCCTATTTTCAAGCATGAAATTACACATGGTGTAATGATCCATTCTATCAGTGGTAATTGAGCAATGTCTGTTATACCCATGTTTAAGAAATATATTGGTATAGTTATGGTAATCATAATTGTTAATGTACCGTATGTGTTAAGTACTGTACTGTATCTGTTTGTATGCTTATCTAGTTTGAAAACAGTCTCTTGCTGGAGATTTAAGTCTTGCATGTCGGAGGCTGCTGCTTCTAGTGCTAAGTTATGCACATGTGGGAGTGTGTGATAATCAAATCTTCATTATGCACATTTTGCACAAAGTAGTTATTCAAAGTGCGTTTTCCAGGGACACGTCTTCCTGGTGCACTAGTATTTTTTTCATGTATTTTAGAAAGTCCCTTCCTGCAGGGCAGATTGAGACATTTTCTTGGAAAGAGCATGGCGGCCATCCGGCTCTCACCGTGTGCTGATGGCTCACCATGCCATGCTTAATTAGCCCGCCAGTTGGCTTAATGGCCACTGGGAGTCAAGGACAACGGTTAGGCGGGGCTCTGGGAAGACGTGTTGGACACACTGTGCCATTCCTCTGCACTGGGATTTCCCATTCTAGTCCATTAGCTTTTCAGACATCATGGTTTATGCTTTTCTCCAAATCTGTTATATGTTGTACAGTTAAGTCAAAGCAATGGACCACAGGCTGGCATGTGATGCTAGTATGTAATAGTTTATAAACCTCTTCAGTTTATAATTTTCCCGAGATGAAACCCATGTTGTGACAGATTGAGTTGTTCACAAGTGAATCACCGTGTCACAGCAAGCCATGTAATGATCAGTGGCTTGGATCAAGAGGAGGAAACACTTCATTTGGTTCATTCATCACAGCTGCGTGTGTGTGTTTTGTTAGTATGTGTATGCATAGTGATTGTGCGATGAGGGGTGTAAATATGTTACCAGAAAACCTCTGGATTGTTTCCAAATAATCATATCGCTTTCGGAGATTAAATATGTTTTGTTCATAGTGTTTTGTGGAACAAAACAAAAACAAGTTATAGATATAGAAATCCATTAAATCCTTAATTAGAACAAATATAGTTACGCTTGAGAAGACCAAGCCCATGTCAGTCAGCACTGCTTTTGTGCTCTCCTTCTTTCCTGTTTGAAACCTCACCATCAGCAGTCAGCTTCATTCCTTGGCCAAGAGCAGCTTGCACTGAGCTCAGAATGACGTTTCCTTCGAGATGAGAAGGTGGACAGATGGAGGGCTTGGACGCCATTGGCTCAATTAGCGCACATTTCAGCCCTGCTGCTGCTAGTTACGATGGCCAGCTAGTCCCAAACTTTTATGGTTATGAGGTGCCGGCCAAGCGAGGGCGGGCCTGGATCACAGCGTCTGAAGATGATAGCACAGCAACAGCATCCTAGTTTTGATGCATGAGTCCATGCAGTGCTGCAGATTATCACAGACCTGGTTGTGGCTTGAGGACTTTAGTAACAGTCCCCATTAAAGCTGCTCAGCTACGCTGGTTGTTGCTTGTGTTTGTAAAATTGAGGTCAGGGGCAGATCCCCAAGCTGTGGATGAATGTGCTCATTGAGACCTGTTACAGCACAGCATTAGGATTTTAACCTTTGTCATTAACTTGTTGCTGGCTGCAGCAAAGAGGGAGAAGAGTGAGATCTGGGGTTTTCAGCGCTTCCTAATAAACGGCCAGCTGGGGAACGAAGCAACATGGCCCCAGAGGCCAGCCTTCTGATGCCCTTGCCCTCTTCTTGATTAACCGAGTGAGAGTACCCCCCCCCCCCCCCTCCTTCCTCCTTCTTTTTTCCTTTTCCTCCTTCCGATCCCCAATCAGGGTTGCCTGGATCGATGGGCCAATCATAGCTGCCACTCAGCTCCACAGACTGCATGGGCCAGGGGTCACAACCCCCATCGATCTGTGAGCTAGGTGTCCGTCTGGCTTGGTGATGGATTGAGTACTTCTCGTATTGCTCACAGAGAAACCAAAGGGGGGGATTCATATCGGACTCCCCAGCCATAGCTCCAGACCCCATTCCATTAGCTTATATCTGTAACATTTGCGTGGATGAAGCATTTTTTCATAAGCCACACTGGCTGCAGACTCCTAGGAGAATGTCAATACACAAATAAATATCCCTGTGAAGAATTGTTCACCAATTAAGTTACTCTTTATAGGAGCCTGAACCCAAAGGGTCAAGTATTGTTTTATGAGAGATGGAGACATTAATGCTCAATTCCATAAGCAAGTTATGTGAATAGGCAAGTAGTGGTGTTGCATTCAAAGTACAGGCAAAGTGCATTGCAGCAGCATTCGGGGATCCACCCAGACGAGACCAACACAAGTTCATCAGGGGTCAACCGTAAACAGATACAACGTTTTGTAGTTGGGGTTCCACACTGTGGCTGAGAGTGATCTGGCAAGCTTGATTTTCAGAAGACTTACCAACTTTACAACCTCAGTCCTTCCCTAAATTTAACCAGTTACAAGTCAGTGGAGGTGTTTAGTGGTAATATGCAAGTCTTTTTTAGAATTCTTTCAGATTAAATAACCTTGTGCTCAATTGCTAATTGAATTGAGGCTAATTTACTTTACCCTATTACATTTTTCTCTAATCCCAGAGCTCTTTTGTAAATGAGGCCCAAGTCTTAGATGGTTCTCCTGGCTTCAAAATGAAGAAAAAATGGGGGGGCGGGGGGAATCATATTTATTGAAAGAGTATAAAAAAAGTAGTGGTCAAGATTGGCTACATGGCGCTTGGGTTTTTTGGAATCATCAGATAGAAATACCAAGGGTGGTAACACCGAAGAGAATTAAGATCCAATTTTGATACTTTGTTGCTGTGGTTCTCAACTCCAGTCCTGGGGACTCCATGCTCTGCACATTTTACAGTGAGGTCCGTTCTGAAGTGATCATGGCTTAGTGAGAACTCTGAAAAGTCTGCCCTCTGTAGGGGACGAAAGTAACAACTATTAGGAATTCAGATCAATGCCACTTTTTAATGCTGACGCCAGAGTCCTACTGTCGCACAACGTAAACATCCAAACGCTCACCAGTTTCATTTACCAGTTACAGTTTATCTAATCTACTAATGTATAATCATATGTAAACAGCTACGTTATCTTGTTGTATGCTTTAGACCACAATATAAGGGGCAGAATAAGAGCTAAAACATCTGAGAGGTATTACATTCTCCCATAATTTTCATTTAACCTACATTAAACTCAATTCTTCTGGTTTCCGACACTTTTTTCCATTCTGAGTAACACAGCAGAGAGTCTCAGGAAGTGTCCATCAATTTGTCCCTTAAATAATGGTCACATAGAACGGTCCTTTAAAGTAATAGTTTTTCAACACTTCAGCTTGGGAACAGCTTGAACAAAAGCATTGTTCCTTCATAATCTTAAATGATATCATTTTCCCTGCTCCAACACACCTGAATGAGCTTATGAAGGGCTTGATAATTAGTTGATGATTTAAGTCGGGTGTCACAAATCCCAAAAATGTGCAGCACCACACTTTTTTATTGCAGGTGTGTTTGGGGATCAGTGAGTGACAGAACTAGCCTTGAAAATGCCATCTCACAGAATGTAAACACACGGCATCCACACCCAGGCAGATGAACATGGGCCTTCTTATCTTCTGAGCAGGCAGTGCTGCATTCTTTATTCTCGTTCAGGTCACGGTGGCATGAGCGAGGTTCGCTGGCAGCACCGTTTCTGGCAGGGTCGCTTTGCTGTACTGCCTGCTGCGGATGCCGAGCCCTTCTTTGATCCCGGAGCAACTTTTATTCGCAGGGTCTCTCCAGAACCTGTGTTGTGAAGGCAACAACGGCAGAGGAGGGACTCTGACAGCAGTGCTTCGCCGACAGCTTCTCAGGACGCCTGAGCACACGTCTACTCCCTGCTTTGTTCTGTCATGATTGTTTCTGATGAGTGGTCGCAAGAAGTTCACTGTCACTGCCTGCTAATTGATTTCATTTTTTTCTCTCTCTTGAACCCGACTGGCTCTGAGGGACAAGAAGAATGCAATCGGCTATGTTCAGAATGTACTTTTTCCTGTTGAGGAGTGGTGCACTGTTCTAATATCTAAAACCTTTTTTTTTTTTTTTTTTTTCTATTCTTCTTTTTACCTCTCAGAAATATAAGATTTCTTAAAGGCTCCTTTATTTAGATTAGCATAAAAGAGAATGTATTCTATAATGTGACTACAAGGAAAGGCAAAAAATTTGTGCAGATCAAGTCTCAATGAAAAAAAATGAAAAAAAAGTCTCAGCTCAGAGCAAGCTCAATACTGCTAATACAACAGAAATCTGACCATGCTCTGAAAGGGAGACGACTGAGGAAGACGAGGCATGTGACAACAGACGTGTCTCTCAGCGAAATCTGTCATCTCATCACTTCGGGTGAACATTTGTAGAGAGATACCCGACGAGGCCCACGGTGGAGGGGGTGGGTTTTGGGGTGGATCATGGGAAATGGGCGGCAGTGAAGGCTTAAGTTACCCGTGTTGTGGAGTTGTCTGCCCAAGGGGCTGTGCTTCGTTGCCACTGTCTGATGCCCCTGTGGGCGTTTCACACACACCGATCCAGGCTCCACAATAGGCTTGGGTTTCCCCCTCCCTCGCTGGCCGATGGTGGACGCAGATAACTTTGTCTCTGGGCTTGTATCTTTTATCTCACATCTGGGAGCCCTGCCTGGGAGCTGAACAGTGACTACACTGCCCGCATTGTCCCGGCTCTTGTCATTACAAGGCTCGGGTTGCAGGCGGTGCAGGCCGTTCTTCACCTGAGCATGGAGACCGTCCCACCACGCACTTACCCACATTGGAAGGGCGTAGTTCATTAGCACAGCGGATGTGTAATGAAAAAAACCCTCAGACCAAGAAGGATGCCGCTGCATCTGTTTTCCTTCCCTCAGCCTCTCTGTCTCAGTTTTATCTTGCTCGATTTGCCCGCGTGCCCACGTGGAATGCATCTGGTACTGGTACTTCCATTAGACCACCTTGTACACTGATCCTCAAGAAAGATATATAAACGATACAGTTACCTAAGAGATGAAGTTTAGCGCTTGGATTTCCTATACGTTGTGCCGTATCTGTGAGAATCACATTTACATTTTGAACTCTTTAGTATTTATTTGCAGGCTGAAGTATACATTACAGGAGAAATCCTCTACTAAACAACCATGCAAGGAGCTGCCCTCCCATACTGATGATGCCCCTGTAGATAAAGATGGCAATTTGTCAGAAGGTGATGTTATTGGTGGGTGGGACTACATCTGTAGAGTGAACATGGGCTTGGAAAATGATGACTAATGATGCAGAAGCTCCCCCACTAATGCAAAATATATATATTTAATCAATACCTGCTGCTTGCAAGGGAAGAAGTGTATCGCTGCATAAATCAGCGCACAGCATACCAGCCACTTTAGGCTGCAGCTCGTAACACAACGCTATCGAATCTGCACACTCCTGTAAATCATATTACATGGCAAGTCTGTGCATGTGCATATAATCTACTGGTGTCATGTGGTGTCCAAGGCACAAGATATACTGTCCCTGTTTTTATTATTGTTTTAGTATTATTGTTTGGTGTTCCTGTTCAGGTGATTCACGTTACTGTCGCAGTTACCTCTGTTTTCATCTCATTTTCTGTTAACGGAGAGCGTCCCCATTTCAAATGTTTTTCGAAAACCAGCTTTTGAAATGAGACTTTTGATGGTACTAGCGCAGGCCATCTGATGCAGCAGGGTCTGACGCGGGCTGTTTGACTGAGCAGAACAATGGCCGTGAAATGGGCCTAGTGCTCGGAGAGGGAAATAAAAGAATACATCAAGGCCCTTTAAAAGGCCTCGCAGAGCAAGATGAGAGGAGTCGAGTAGATGGGCTCTCAGGCAGAGCGAGTCACCCAATCCCTCTCCTGCGGACTGGGCCCTAGCTCTAACTCTATTAGCCTGCACTTTGCTAATGGTGTTAAAAAAGACAAAGAAGGCAGGCAGCGGAGAGCAGGCCGGGTGATGCACTTAGCTCTAGAGTGCATGGCATCATTATCATTTTCAGATTGGAGCCTGTCCCCATGTACACACACACACACACACTCGTGTACCTTCTTGCACACAAAGCTGGAAACCTGAGCCGAGAACAGGGAGGGTTTGTGTCCAATCCTCGAGCTGCTTTGTATGTTTGTTATGGGATGTCGATGTCCGCATCAGGTGAAGAGGTGTTGTGTGTGTGTGTGTGAGAGTGAATACGAGAGTATGTGTGTGTGTGTGTGTGTGCATGTGAATTCATGAGCCTACGTGCCTTTCTAAGCATGCAGAAGCACTCCTTGCTGTGCTCCTGTTTGGTTGGTTTGTGAGTGTTTTGTCTGAGACAGGTGTTTACCGACCCCATGATGAAACAAACAGCATGTAATCTCATCATTGTAGCGAGTGCATGGCTGGCATATTACACATCTCAGAAGCCCCCTAGAGGACACCATATATAAAGAGGCTGCATCTTGTTTTTTTCCCTGGTTCCTTTAATCAACTTAATCTGGTAACCTGCCATGAAATCCCCCACTTTGTAAACATGAAAGTAAGTGACTGCATATGGCGAAGGTAAAGAAGGTTAAATACCCCGTGGTACTCCTCTGCTGATTCTCTCCCTGTTGCCGAGTCATGCATGCTAATGATTTCAGAATGCTGCGTATTTGACTTGAAACTGGTGAGTTTTGGCAAATAAAATAAAAGCAAACGCTCAGCAAACGCACAATTAATCAAAAGTCCTACCGTCACACAATGCATGAGAGGAGAGAAACAAAACAAATACTACTGATTATAGAGCATGGAACATAAAGTATTTCAATTCTTCAAGGCTTTTTGGTTTCTGTTCCTGAAGTACTTTCATAACTGCGTGATTCCATTTTCCATACTTAGCCAGCTGAATTCTTCCTGTATTTTTCAAATTTTCTCCAAATTAGAGTCTTTCACTACCTTGGACAATCATACAACAGCTCTCACAACTTTTAGGGCACCCTGCATCATTTTGATAATCGTAACATGCAATGCTGTTGAGAATCGACCATGCACAAGGCTTAAATGTGCACAAAAAAAAGCTATTTTAATCCTAATTGCAGTGGTGTGATAGCAATATAATTGCAATGTGATATTTTGTCTGCATCCTTAATCTTAATTGCCTGCCTGCTGGCTATTTACAAAATCATTTTAGTCGGATTTCTGGTCTGCGTTTTCACCAGTATGGTTAGCACATGCTCGGCTCCTTGAGGAGTACATCGCCGGCTAATAGCACAGCACTCAATAAAACTGAATACCCCATACAGTTCTAATCTGTTAAAGAAAACCCTGCAGCCTCGCTCCGAACTCGAACAAACTGCTGGCGAGCACATGGGCCGTTTGCACAGTCAGATTCGCGTCTGCTAAACACTGTTTAATAGTGGCTGCTTCTGTTAATAAGCATCTACTCATTAGGGTTCACGGGAGGCCAGAGGAAGCCGGCCAGCTGCGGCTCTAACCTGAAAGAACAGGACCATAATTTATCACGGCTCTGCCAATAGCTATCAGTATTCGATTGGGGTAGCGCCATGTTTGATTTGAGCCGCCTCTCCCTTTCTCTCTTGGTTAGTCTCAACCCTAAAAGTTGTTGTTGAGGCTGGGAAAGCAAAGAGGAGCACATTGATGGTCAAGAGAGGCCTGGACTAAAGTTACCATTTAAATGATACTTGGCCTCGAATCACCTGTGTTTGGCCCGAGGGCTGCCAGGTTGGACTGGAGTGTTTGTATGTCCAAGTGCGTGTGTTCCTAAGGTAGGTTTGTGTCTGTGTTTGTGCATTTCCAATGAGACCCCGCAGACCATTGCTGGGTTTTTCAGATGCACAAACCATTGCAGATGTGCGATTTACCCCAGCGATTTTATTTTTATTTTTATTTTATTTTTTTGGGGGGGGGCATTTATTTATTTATTTGTTTGTTTATTTATTTATGTCTCTTTATTTTTTTCCCTGCCTACTCCGTGCTGTGCAGGGCTGCCGCTGCGGTTGTTGTGTGGGATTTAGGGGAAGATAAATAGTTTCCCTAGTCAGAGGGAGTGTAATTATTCCTCCCTTGTTTGCAGGGCTGTGGGATACAAGACGGAAACGCAGCCTGCCTTCTCAGCAGGCGCCTGCAGGTACATGTGAAAGTACATCTTAACAGAGTCATTTGGTACCAAGAGCTCGATTTTGTTTACTGTTAGAGCCATTACATACATGCAGTAGAATTGCACAGTTAAAGATGCGAATGTGCGTAATATGACGGCAGTTATCAAAACTACTTTGATTATGCCTTGCAATAAAATTTCCAATTGACCATTGCTAATTTGTTACTTACTCATTGTTTTAAAATTGTTCCTTTGGCCAGATTTGCCGAAACCAGTAATACAATACAGTGCACGTAGTCATCTATTACCTGATGTATTAACTTGCTAAATAATGTATACATGATATGCAAGCCAGGTTTCAGTTTTGATCAGCCTACGCTATAATGATACACCAGCAACTTTTTCCACTTTTGCTGTGGCCTGGCTGAGTGACTGAAAAATCCAAGAGAACAGACTAGAACACAAAATGTAATTAAGCATGGAAGTGCATCTGCCCTATAAGGAGAGTGTTCTTTCATCCCAGCACTGCCGCTGTGACGGGGACACGCCGTAGATTCAACACACACCACTGCTGAATGTGCCAGTGCATGAGCTACTGGGCTAATTATTGCAGACCTCCTGAAACCTCTTCACCCATGTAGTTAAAATAAAACACAGGACAGGAATCAGGATGATACAGGGGAAAACATGAGATCCAAGTCTTTTTATCTTTAAATAAGCACAGGCCGTTTGTCCCTCTGGGCACTTTTTCGTTTTTCTTCTTTGGTTGTTTTCTCCGAGTTGTTTTTTTTTCTCTCTCTCTTCTCGCAAGCAAGGACTGAGCGTTCGCTGGGGGTTAAGTTTGCGTAAATGCAGCGATAGGAAAATTGCTCAAGCTGAGTTGGAATAACAGGCTTAGATTGCGGGGAGGTGCTGGGGGGGGGTTCGGCGTCTGCATGACACGAAGAACAATAAACACGATCCACATGGAGAGAGGTGGGCTGCAGTCGAAGTCCAAGCTGTTGCGCTTGGAAATGGCTTCCAGACCAAGGCCTGCCAGCACAAAGGGCCATTCTAAAACACGTGCACACACACACACTCACTCACACAGCCTCTCCAGGATTGTTCCAGTCAGTCTATTATAAACATCAGCACAGTTCTGTCACATGTTGCCAGACCTCTGCGACTAAACTGACCTGCACACAAACCCCCTCTCCCCAAACACTGTCAAAAAAAATCCAAACACTAACACACCAAAGCACTGTAGACCCCAGGATGTATGTTGTTTGCCTTAGATGAGACTTCAAACATAACAGCGCAAAGCTGGAAGCAAAATTAGTTCAGACGTGTGAAAAGGTTGTGTCAAGTTATTAGCCGGCTATGTTTGTGTTTAACAAACTCTGCTAGGTCATCGGTTAATTGTAGAATAAATTCATCTATTTGCCTTGGTTCTTGGTTGCGAGTCAACAAAAGGAGAAAGTCTTGGCTGCCTAAACGTAGAGCGAAATCCGCACGATGCAAACGGATCTGCACCTCTTCACCGCTTCAAATTTCTGTTCTATGGCCTTTGCATTTGGGAGGGAATCCAGGCTGCAAGCGATGATGAATGGAAGATCCCAGACTGCAGTGCACACCAGAGAGGATGTGAATGTTTGCCTTGTTGCACTCTAATACCTCTCTCTCTCTTTCTCTCTCTCTTGCTCTGTCTCTGTAATTTCTTATAAAGCGTGTGGCATTGACTAACAAACAGCTGGAGATGATTTTCCTGAGGGCAGACTAGGTGGTCACAGAAAGAAAATCTTCCTCGCTTCACATTCATCCAATTTGAGAATCACTCCAGCTGCGTCACACAGAACAACGTAATATATAGATATTGTTTGTCAGACTGTTCCAGCACATTAGCCAGAGTCCTTTGAATTCGATCCCTAGGTGTGCCTTATCGGAGGCCAGCAGCCATAAATGCTCTCGTATCACTTAACCAGAACGCAGACATCTCAGAGCTGATTTTATGACCCCTAATGGCTTTAATGACTTTTTGGCTCCTTGATTGTAAACATCAAATACCACAATGAATTGTGGGTTCGGTCTTATCAGATCCACTTGTTGGGTTCTGACCTCTTGCGGTGCAGATGCTTCCTGCTCGAGACCTTGAAAGCGGGGCCCGGTTACAGACAAACATTTACCAAAGGAAGTCATAAAGACTGGAGCTGGAGCACATTGCAGGCTCTGGCGCGCCTGACGCATCAGTAAATCAGGCCACTTCAGACCCCTGGGAGAACAGGCCTAGTTGAAAAGTTCACGGCGAGGATCTCCCTCTCTTCTTTTAAACACGCTGAACGCAAACAGTTTTGCTTGATGAATTGAAGTCCCGTGGGGATTTGGTGGCCAAATGGCGCACCAACCTCTTGAGGAGCTTCAAAGTCCTCACAGCGTGTTTAGTTTGAAAGCCTAATTGATCAATCACCACCATGTGTTCCTAGTCTGGAGAGCATGCAATTGAGAGATTGCAGGAGTTGGTCTGCAATGACACATGTCAGGGCACTGATGTCAGCGGATAATTACTTTTCTCAACCACAATTGTAGTAATGGTCAGTCTTCGAATCATCACATGACAGATTTTATCTTGTGTATTTATCTACCCCCTTCACGCACCGAGAGTTTGTGGGTTGAGGATTCTTGTTGGGGTTGTTGATAGTGTAGCATCGATTAGTATTTGGGGAAGTTGATACCCTGAAGATCAAATGGAAAGTAAACACCATATTAGTGGTGGTTTGTCTCCTAATGGCTGTGAATGGAGGAAATTGTTTGGAGAAACCGATCCTAAATCAGAAGGCAGCGCAATATAAAGACCCACGGTATGATTAGTGAACACAGCTCGCCTAGCAGTGTGCAATATCTCTCTCTAAATGCATTGGGCTCTTTTATTGATATTTTCATCTGTCATATCACTCCCCTTCCTCTCAGCTCCTCCTCCATCAACCAGCCGTCATCCACAAGGTCGTTTTTTTTAAGTTTTTTTTTACACTCAGCCGCACATCTCGATCAGAAAGAATCGCTCAGACTTTCTGAATGTCGAAGCATTTGGCAGCCTCCCGTGCCTTTATTGCCAGGAGAGGAAAATGCAGGAGAAGGCGCTGCTATTGATTTATTCTGACATAATGCACATTAGGAATCCAAAAGAGAGATGTTAGACACTCACAACTTGCTATAATGATGTGTGTTAGCTATTAGTGGACTCATAACACATGTTTTTATGGCAAAATGATTAAATTTCTACCACAGAGTTACATCAAGAAGATCCTCCATAATGTCCAAGTTTTTCATTTGCTTTTCTGTCTGAAGCCCCCACCACATATTGTCAAAGGAGTAATCACACTGCAAGCCAAGCGCTTTTCAATACAAAAAAGAAAAGCCTGAGCAGAGAAAAGAGAGGCCAGAGTATCACCCCTGCACTAGTGCTAACAAAAATATTATTTTATACACCGAGGCCAAAGTAATAGAGCGTGCTCTCTGCTGAAATGAGATGATGTGTTCTTTTCTAAAAATGGACAACCCAGGACATTAGAGACAGATTCTTCTTATATTTTATTTAGACTGTTTTTTTTGTTTGTTTGGTTTTTTTTCATCAACCATGACTGGATGCCCGGCAAGAGAGTCAAGCAAGCCGTCAGTGTTCGTGTGGGTTTAAAGAGATGGAAGATGGAAAAAAAAAAAGTGACATGTTGGAGGGGAAAGAAATAAAAAATACACACGCTGAAAAGGGAGAGAGGGATTGATCTCTGGGTAGCAGCGATAAGGGAGAGAGACGTTTAAAAAAGGCAGCTGGAGTTTGGCCCTCCACAGCCCTCCGACAGTAATTCCACACCCAGATTAGCTGTCATTTGATACCAAGCCTTACTCCAAGCCCCCACCCTGATAGTAATTGAGTGATGGCCCACACTCACCACTTTCATCTGGCCCACATGCGTCCGTGGAATGATGGCGATTCATTCAAATCAGGTTGGCAGAACACATACACAACTCAACATATGACCTTGATGAGATCATATCTTGGGCATAAAATGGACCTCACGCTTTACCTTGTAGGACCTTTCGGCCCAAAGTGAAGATGCCACACAGTAATTATATATGGTTGGTTGCATTAGGGCCAATTTTGGCCTAGATTTAAAATGCCATGAAAACCTTAAATGTGGCTGGTTACATTTGGCCTACAATACATTTTATATTGCCATAACTGACACTTATGTGCCTAAACCCAACCATATTTGGCCTAAAATAGTCTGCTGTCTGGTCACTCCTTTCTCTATGCCCCTTTACACCCCCTGCTCCTGCCCTCTGCCTCTTTCAAAGACTGCAGAACAGTGTTCTGTTCTTATAAACAGGCTTAATCCTATAGTCTTAACAGTGGCCTGGCCTCTATTTCGGCGCCTTTGTTTGTGTAAGATTGGGGTGTATGCTTTCAAAAGACAAAAGAACAGATCAGAGTATAAGGGGCTTTGTCTCTGGGTTTCTTTGTGGCACTCGTATATTTTCACAAATTTTTTTGTATCTTAAATTCATTTTTGTACATGAAATTATGGAGCATTTTTGTTTACCTTAAGTCCAATTTGATTTTTGTTAGTGGGGCCTATTTTCGGGACAAGAAGCATGAGTTGTGGGCCTTTCATGCCCTCCTAGTCTAAAGGCATCAGGTATGGAGCAGGTCTGTCAACTATGCTGGTAACAAGCTATTTGAGATCTCTCCATTGGGGCTGTCACGTCTCATTCACATAAAGCTCTCGAGGCAGCCGAGATACGAATGCCTCCTCCAAAGAAAACCTGACTCGTCATTTTTCCCAACTGCAAAACGGTGTTAAAAATGTAATGCATGCAGAGAACTAAGAATAGGGCCAAGATATGGAGGCGATCTACATCTATACGTGCCGTCATTTTGAACAGAGCTGATTGCTATAGTTCCAGCAGAAGCTACAGCACTTCTCGGGATTTAGGCAGCTCATGCCACCATGCAGGTGCTCAATTTGTATCTAAATCGGCCTGGCCAGCAAACTCATTTCAGCTGAGGCGGTCATGAGCTGGACCTTGTGAAAGCACTTAATGAAGCCGCTCTCACTTTGTGAACCCCTGTCAATCTCTGCCTGTCCCATGCTGCTTGGTCATTCCAGTCAGTCCCTCTTCAGCAGCACCAGCTTCCATTATCCAATCACAGGGCGAACTGAGAATATCGCCCGCATAAGTGACACATGCCATCAGCTATATCGCTGGCCTGATGAAATCGTTTTGGCGTTCCTGAAAGTCTGCTTCAGAGGCTAGGGGTGTTAAACTGGGCAAATGGATTTGTGTCAGCTGGAACATGTCTTCATGTCCTTTAATTTGTATAGCTTTCTATCTTTATGCTTACTTATGTGCCACAAAAACATGAATTGTGTTTTGTTTCTTGTTTTTGTAGATTCGTACGAGGCGAGTACACGGTGGAGGTGGCCATCAACGACTACCTGGACATCTACTGTCCTCACTACGAGACACCGCTTCCGCCAGAGCGCATGGAGCGCTACATTCTCTACATGGTCAGCTATGACAGCTACATCACCTGCAACCACCTCATCAGGGGCTTCAAGCGCTGGGAGTGTAATCGACCACTGAGCCCCAGTGGGCCGCTCAAGTTCTCCGAGAAGTTCCAGCTCTTCACACCGTTCTCGCTGGGCTTCGAGTTCCGCCCAGGTCACGAGTACTACTACATCTGTGAGTAGCTCACTCTATCTTAACACTCTTCACCCAGAGCCCCAGACCAGGTGTCCCCATCGCCCCAGGGGCTAATCATCTGCTAAATTGTTGCCTCTCCGATTGCAGGAACCAGGGTTTAGGGGGCAAAGAGAAGGCCCGCTTTTGGGTGCGCAGGGTTCATACTGATGTATGGTAATCAGTAACATGTGGCACCGTGATTCATACATGTATCTGTTATTGTGACAGATCTCTTGGGCTGCTGTCTCAAATAATAAATGTTAGAGAAAAAATAATATTGTGAGATTTATATTAAATTAAACGATCTTGATGGAGGGGTTTTTTTGGACTGAAAATTACAAAGCATGATTTAGCATGTGAAAGCCTTCTGTACAGGCAAGTTGAACGTTACTTTAGGTGATGTCACCAAAGTACAAAATTACCATAACATCAGAAACTAAGTCTTTTCTCTATAATATTTTTTTTTGTTGTTTGGCTGATGCTCTTTGCTGAAGGACAATTTAAAGTGCAAGGGAGTGAGCCACACCAAACAAGTGGGAGTTTTAATTAATATGTTTTGCTCCATAGTTTTATTTGGATTGCATGCCACCATCCTCTACTACCATTTTAATACCACCAAACAATTGTCTGCACTGCTAACTCCATTTCCAGCAGTCTTCACCTTCACTCACATTGACACATGACACATTTAAGGCGTGCATACTACTGCAAATTGGGTTTTATTCAAAATGTAATCCCTGAAGATGACTCAAGGCTAGCTGGTGCAGAGAGTTCATCTCCACCCTCTGGACCTCCCTTGGTCTGATTTTTGCCTGACCCTCCTCCTCCAGTTTGCTCTGGGTGTGTGTCCTGAGCTCTCCTCTTGATGAAAATGTCAATTTGTCAAACACTACATACGCCATTAGCTCAGCACTTAGCCGCACAGGGCGAGATGGTGCAAACCAGTTACGGACGCCATCAAGCGGAACGCTCTCCAAATTATGCTGATTGGCCAAATCATATTTAGCGGTTGGGGAGGTTCCTGATGGGAGTAATTGCGTCTCCGGCAGCCCAGAGTCAGCTGTCATTACCATATATTTTTTTGGGACAGGAACAGCTAAAAGCCATTAACCTGGGCGGTATGTGGCACCGGACACCGCTCACTGTTGATTCTTCGTCCTCCAGACACTCCATGTTCACCGTGCCAAGGTCACAGCGGGTACGCCCCTCTGCCTGCTCCATCCTCAACTCACAATCTCACAGGGTGTGTGAGGGGGAAGAATTTGCCAGAGTGAATCTGTCCCTGTTTTGCTAATTGCCCAGGCTAAAGGTGTCCTTTGGCCTGATAAAAAGGGCTCCCGCTGGGCCCAGGCAAAAGGGAAAGGCTCAGGGCAGCGTGCCTGATGCATTAATGAGGCAATTTCAGCTCTTTTTTGTTTTCTCTCTCTTTCGTGCTTTTTTCCCCCCCAGCGTTTGTGTGTGTTTTTGGTCCAACCTAAGAGGATTTGAGAGGAAAGTGAAGTTCATGGGTAAAGAAAGCAAAACTGAATATGGCATTTCATCTTAAATTAATACAGCTCATTAACTGGAATGGTACGATTCCTTTGTCCTTCCTCCTCTTTTCTCTGCCTATCCCATGTTGCTAGAGAGCTACCGCTTGGCCGGTAGGTAGAGACAGAGGTGAGGCGCGACCTGTGACTCGGCTGCACAAAGTGAAAATGGCGCATTATGTGTCACGACACTTGATCCTAAAAGCAGCACTGTACAAATGGCTCATTTGAGGACTAAAAGCACATTTGTTATAATTACTGGTTTTGCGGTCATTTGTGAACGCTGAAACGCTGCCATCTGTTGTCCTTAATAACCAAAAGGCTCGGAAGCTGGAAATGCACATCTTTTAATGTGTCTGCCGTGTGCAAATGGGAAAGCCTGGGACATGCACATTAAGCCTAAGCTGAAACTGATCACTGTAAAACCTGAAAGCTTGCGTTCCCTTTTTTCTTTAATTACAAACCATGTAATATAACGTACTTTACAAACAACTTAACCTCTTACTTTACAAAAAAGCTTTACAAAACAATTCAAACATTGAATTAAACACTCTATACTGTATCTTCATGCAATACATACACCATACTAATACACTTGATGGCAAATAGCAAGAGGCCAATACAGTAGAGCCTTAACCCAGGACCAGCTCTACCTTAAGCCCACAAAACTGTCCGTCTCACCACATATGGTCCATATTTCACTGCTTATTATCTTCCTGGTGATGGAAAGCTATTTTGGCTGGGGGGAAAAGCAGTGGGCTTTGCACAAATTGCCCACCCCCTCAACCAGCAGGGTGTCACAGAACTTATTCCCCTCCATGGGATGTTGTCAGTCCTGGAAAGAGGAGAGGCGGGAGACGGAGAGGACAAACAACAAAGGAATAAAGAAAGAATAGAAGGTTCACAGTTTTTGGATTCAGGCGCGGGGGATTCTTCTGCGTGTCCTGAACTGGTTTTAATGCCCTCCGCCCGCCGCTCTGTCCCGGGGCCTGGCTTTGTGTGCCCTTTGTCCCCGACAGCAGCCTGGGCAGGGAAGCACTTACGCTGCCTATTCAGCACGCTGTCCTCCCTCTTTCCCCCTCCGAGAAGTGTTTGGCTACTACCAATATTGTAGCTGTCATGGCCCCCGGGGTTATGGGGTGAAAAGGGCTGCCTGAGAGGAATAGGGAGTATGGAAAGAGGGCTTGGCTTGGTTATCCTTAAACAAAAGAACATGTCCATCACCCCAGGACTGCACCCAGCCTAAGTGGCTGAGATCGCGAATGGCAACTGTGGCAGTCTCACAAGGCTGTGTGCTTGCATGCACACCCAAACACACACGCATAGATCAACGCACCTCTTGTAATATGCATTGCCCGCCCTTCCTCCCCTGGTAGTTCTTGTCTTGCAAATGTTTTGCAAATTTCCAGAAAGTTAGCAAAAAAAATTGCAAATCATCGGGTGTTTCCATCAACAACTGTTATGCAAATATTCTGAAAAAGGCGTGACAAGATTATAAACAAAGGAGCACCAGCCAAACCGTAAACAAGCATGGAAAGACTGGAATATATATGAGGAAATAAGGGTTACATCTTTTGGATTGTCCCTCTGAAGGAACCCTGTAAGGTTCTATGTAGAACTGTACTAGAGAGTGTTTTCCTATCAGAGAAGGTTCCAAGTAAAACCTCTTTACAAAGCTAAGAACCCTTAGATATTCAAGAGTGTGTGTATGTATATTCCAAGAGTGTGTGTATATGTATGTATATACACTCACCGAGCACTTTATTAGGAACCTGTACACCTTCTCATTCATGCAATTATCTAATCAGCCAATCGTG
>JAOUQW010000004.1:18592254-18605602 GCA_028565825.1 Olivaichthys viedmensis
AGGGTTAAAAATTATTCAAGTCTGGAAAACTGATGTATCTGAGAGATTAATTATGCATTTGTGTGCATATACACTACCATCTATGAGCAGGTGTGTCCAAACCTTTGACTGGTAGTGTATATTATGCAAGTTTTGCATTATTTAGCATTATTTAGCATATTCTGCAAAATAGTGCTATAGGGTTGCAAGATTCTGGTTGTCTGAACATCCAGGTGGATTTTTGTCTTTCTGCATCCAAATAGCCTGCGTATATGAGTAAAACTGACCTGTAAAACATTAATCAACAACCCCAGAGCAATCATTGAGGAATACTCTGTACCAAAATCTCTTCATGGTGTTACAGTTCACTGTGACAAATCTAAAACATTCAAAAACAGGATGTCATTTTCAGGGATGTCAGAGAGTGAGGCATTTCAGAAAAACAAAGTTCCAAATTTTTAAAAATGTTAAAATACTAAAGAAAGAGATTGGGGGAACGTTGACCTCAGAGAATTCATTGAACAACCACATTAAAGCTCTAGTGGAACCAAACACACGTCTCTCGTGGACATGATTAGGGATGCACTGATCCAAGTTTTTCCATTTTAGATACAATATCGATATCAGAGCTCTGAGTGTTGGCCAATACCCGATACTGAGGCGATATTTTTAGTAACCAAGTCGACATTCTGCAACCTTCTGCATTTCGTTATGCAAAACATCACAGGTGTCGACAATTTGTTTTTCTGTTCACATGCAAGATCTGTGTTGTGTCTGTAACACACATTTACAGCATAAAATACACCAGCAAATCGGATCAGAAAATATGTCAGATGCAAAGCGAGACCGATCCAGCCTTTCTGGGCAGTATCAGCCCGTATTGGATAGGTATATCCCTAGACATGACAATTGTATTTGCCAAATTAAACAGAATAGATCTAAAATATACTGTAGGTTTGATAAATTGTTAAAGGATTAATAATAATAGGATTCACAATTTGATAAAACAGCAATCCAATGATCAAGTCATTAAATAGTCATTCGAGTCATTTAATTCTGCAGTGGAAAATACATTATAGATGTATAATGGGTATTTGTAGATTGGTGTCTTGTCTGAAATAGAGCTGTTTTGCAGCACAGAGTTGCATGAGTTCACACATCTGTTTTCATTGTAGGTGGAGGCTTCCAAGCTGGTCACGCCTGTGTGCATTTTCTGGAATGTCAGTATGATGTAAGTAGATGACAGAAACTTTGTCTCAAAAACAATTACTAAAATTGGTACCTACAATTGTCCACCTATTATAAACTGTTTCTTAGGCCTGCCAATGTGAGTGATTGGTCAGACAAGGGCTGTAGAGTGTTGAACTCCGGACCAAATGCCACTTCCTGCTTCTGCAACCACACCACCAACTTTGCTGTCCTTATGAAGTATATGGAGGTTAGGGTATGTTAATCAAATGATATGTTGTATGTTAATGTTTAATAAAAAGGAATTACACTGAGTATCTCAGATCCCTATATAGATCACTAAAATGCTGTTAACCCCTTAAACTCGCATATTGTTTAGTTATTCATCTTATTTCAGAACTACTATTAATTATTCAGTAACTACAGTAAAACTAAAAGGAAAGGTATGTAGTTACAAAAGTGAGGAATGTAAGTCGACAGATCCTGGGAGTCTAAGGGCTTTTTGGGTTTTTTCTCAAGAAGACCATATGTCTCAGACAAATTGGTGTCCTCTACACTGTACCTTTGTCCTCCATATCCTTTTGTTCTACATTTAAACAAAATCACTGCTCATTCCGTACATATGATCTGTATGTTTGAATACCTTCTATTGATGGATGTAGTCGAGCTCTGTCCAGCAGAGGTCTCTGTTAGCTTGCAGAAGAGATGAGAATTTGGCAATGTTTGCAATTTCTTTCATAATTCTTATCACTGGAAAGACCCGTTCTAAATCTGTAATTTAATAGTATGATCAGAAATGAATTCTGTTAACTCATATTGGAAGAAGTTGCTTGTGCTGCTCGCAGGCCAGCAACCCTTCACCAAAGCTTTAAAATGACCATTTTGTGGGAAAATGTAAAACTTCTTTAAGAACTTTAAGTAACATCCAGGACATGCGGCTGCAGGAAATATCTTGTTATACTCTGGACTTGATCTAGACGTCTGATGGAGAGGGAGAGTCAGTGGGAGTGATAGAGGGCTCTGTTTTAACAGGTCTTTCCCCTCTGTCTCGGCAGTGGAGTGCGGAGGAGGAGAGGGTTCTGACCAAGCTGACGTTTATAGGATCGGGAGCATCACTCTGCGCGCTCGTGGTGACCTTGATACTGTTTACCGTGCTAGAGTAAGTTTCATAGTATTGGTCGGTGGCCTGCGTTTGTCAGCAATGCAACCTGTGATCTGAGCCGTATTCACTGGTCAATAGTAGATGGTTTTTAAGGCAGGACAAGTATTGAACTCTGCTAATCTGGTAATTAGTGCTCACATAATAATCACACCCACAGTGCTGAGAACTGAGGTTTTATGGTAACATTACACTGGAGTTAATTAAGCACAAGGGTCACATGGGGAGAGGCTAATCAGTATGGTATTGGGGAAGCTGATTTCAGAAAAAGATTTATGGCCTGCTTGCGCCTAATCAGCTCAAACACATTTAGCCTGCTAAGGGAGATGAAGAACAAAAAAAAAATCTTAAAAATAAAAATTCTTTGCTAAATTCTGAATGTTTATTTACCAGATGGTGGTTAAATATTTAAGGCATTCTTTTGATGTAGTTTTCTGTATCTATACAGTATTCCAAAATCAGACAGGATATCCATCCACAAGAATCTTTTCATCTCTCTGACCTTTGCACAAATAGTCCTTCTCTGCAGTGGCTCTGCTATTCATAATAAGGTACGTGTGGCACAACAATGATAAATGCAGTGACATGACAAATGGCACAAATAATTTTGTAAAATTTGTATAAAAAGTATAACCAATTAAATGTAATTAGATTAAAAGTAAAACAGTTCACATGCACAGGTGATTAAACTAACATGTTGTTGCTTCTATAATGTGAATGGTAATATAATAATATGTGAAATCGTTTTTAAGTGGTGCCACTGTGAATTTCAATGCTGGATTTCTTTTCCTAGCCGAAAGTAAGAAAGAAAAGAATCAAATCTTGTGTATTGCCTTTAAAACCACATAATATCTATTATAATATTTAGTGTTAATTTAAAAATAATTTGTCTCAATGTTCTTATGGTGTAAAGCAATCGATTATTAAATAATAGTTACCATATAAACCCAAGGAAGCAGTCTCCCTGAGTCACCCTTAAACAGTAGCCTTGTTGCCATATTTGTCATGAAAGATAAACTTGCATGTGACTGCTATGCGGTTGTTTGACTTTTTTGACCTTGCTTGCCCTGTGACTCTGTCCCCTCAGGTGGCCTGTACCATCGTGGCAGCTCTGCTCCATCTGTTTTTTATGGCAGCGTTTAGCTGGATGTTGGTGGAGGGACTGCTGCTCTGGAGCAAGGTGGTGACCGTTAACCTGAGCGAGGATCGGCACATGAAATACTACTACCTGATTGGCTGGGGTAATAGGGCTGAAGGTCTTATCCAATGGAGGCCTTTTATATGCTTTGTTTTTTAATCTCTTTTAATAAGAGAGTTACTGATCAGGCTAGGGAGTGGGCCTATACGAATGTAGGGTCCATGCCAAGTCAATTATACTTAATGGTTTTGTATTTTTGCAGAAATTTATGTTAATTTGGGATTAACATAAAATGTTAAATATGAAATATGTAGTGACACAGAACACTGTTTGGACTTCAGTGCAGCTGTGTAGGCCAGATATTAAGATTCGTTTTTGTTCATGACCAGGCACATGGCCATCAGTGAAACAAGCTCTGGTATCTCACAGTGGGGCAAAATATTATTCATTGCATTACCTTAAATCCAAACTAATGGAAAATAATGGTGTAAGCCTTTTGCATTTAGTTAAACTACAGTAAATGCATTTTATTTAATATGCATGTGCTAATCATAGTAATGGCTTTGTGCTACAAGGTCTGCCTGTCCTGATAGTCACCATTACTCTGGCCTCGGCTTCCGGGAAATACTCAGCAGACGGCCACTGCTGGCTCAATGTACAGAATGGGGCCATATGGGGCTTTGCTGGCCCAGTCATCTTCATCATTATGGTGCGACTGGATATTTTTCTCTCTCTACACTTATGTTTTCACTCATCAAACATATGTAATTGCTCTCTTGCTTTCCTTTCCACAATGTTACAGTGTTTCTTTCACTGATTAAAATGCTAGCATTTACAGACATCATGTTACTCATTTTCACATTATAGAATTGAGCACTAACCCTTAATATACTAGAGCTCAATAAATGTATTTAGTCTTGTATAGATTTATATCTTGATTTGTGCATCTGGAATTAAAATTTTAACTATTAAATGTTATTCGGGAGGAAACAATTAGTAGCAGTTCTCAGCGATAATACAGTTTGGCCCACTGAAACTACTAATATTTTTGTAGAAATGTACTACATTCACATCTATATTTTTAGTGAGTGGTTCACTGGTGTACCACTATAGCAGTCCCTGTGTGCTACATCCAGGCTTTCTTTATAGTACTATTTTGTGTAATGGAAAAGTGTTTTCGTCCTGCAGGTAAACATCATGGTGCTGACACGTGTGGTAATCATCACTATCTCCACAGCCAAGAGAAGATCTCTGATGATGGCAGCCAACACTAGTCCTATCAAACAGGTGTCTGAACAGATAAGGTGACATTTCTTTCTCTTATTCTTGATCTCCTTATAGCTGTAGTTCTGTTCACTTGCACTTTTTCATACTTTCTTTTATTTTCAGTCACCACACGGTGGTGCCATTTCCTAACTGTATGACTATGGTGCTTGTCAAACAGCTGATCATGACCTTATTGATTTCCTTTACAGAATTATCATCAAATGATTAGCGTTTTTCAAGTTTTGATACCATTGAAAAAGATCATTTTTGCAGCCGATTAATTGAGCATTTGACAGCCCATTTGTGAGTTCTAACTCAAACACTCCACTACGATTTGTAAGTTAAAATTAGATTTTTCCAACAGACCCATATATTGTCAATTCTGTTGGCTTATAAATATTCTCCCTTCCTCGTGATATTGTAAACAAACGTAATACAAATTAAGCTGCCACAGTCAACCAGACGTTTCTGGCGTGAAAATTAAATTGCAGAATCTGAAGTGCTGTTGACTTAATTAGACCTTCTGTATAAGCAGTTTCACGGTGAATCTCAATAAGTCTGTGTGAGCGAATATCAATGCAGGCGTTGAAAGTTGGCGGCCAGACACGTCGTTGGCAAGGGAAAATCAAACACCAACTTCCTTCACCCGCCGAGGCCGACTTTTCTCACAGCTGGTTCATTTTAGCAGTCACTTAAACTGGATGGTAATTTTATACTAAACAGAATTAAAAGCGATTTAGTGTGGAAATTGTCACAATGTGAGACTAAGCAGTAGTGCCTGTCGGGTTTGGAATGACCCCCAGAGTTGCCAGGCTGCCCAATAAGGGTCGAGATTGGCAGGAATTGCCAGGTTGACTCAGAAAAAATGTTTAGTAGAACTTTTATTCTGTGTGTGTGTGTGTGTGTGTGTGTGTGTGTGTGTGCGCGTGTGTGTGTGATGTAGCCTGCATGCGCTGATGGTAAGAGATCTGCTGTGTTTCACAGGGCGGCGGTAAAAGCAGTGCTGGTTTTGCTGCCAATTCTAGGTTTGACCTGGCTGTGCGGAGTTCTGGTGCCTTTCTCCATCATCATAGCCTACATCTTCATCCTCCTCAACTCTGTACAGGTACATTTCACCCACCTCTCTCTCTCTCTCTCTCTCTCTCTCTCTCTCTCGCTCTCTTTTGATCCCTCCCCGTGCACTCTGTTATTGCTCTGTCTCTGCCTTTCTCAGTTGACTGCACCCAGTTGGTCAGGAATGTTAAAACTTTGTGAATCTTTGAAAGTGAGAGTATGAGTCAGCTTGGGGAACAGTTGTGTGCGAATAGAATGAATCACATAAAGAACTGAGTTGCGTAGTTAGTGTTTTAAGTTAATGGAAAATCAATTGCCTTATTTTTTATTTTCTTTTTATAAGAGAATATACAGTCCAGATATTTAGTGATTTATCGGTTCATTTTTGCTACTCAGCATAAATTCACACTAATTAAGGCCTGCCATTGCAGAAAAATAGGTTGAGGCTAGATTTTCTGTAAACATTATATTTAAAAAAAATTACATTAGATTTTATTTGTAATTCATGGTTGATGTATTTGTCATGGTTTGGAAGAAACTATTTATTTTATTTATTTACTTATTTATCTATTTATTTTTTCTAAAAAACTTCCTACTAATTTTGTCAGAATATAGCCACCTAAAGTCAAACTGTTTTGCTGTCTCTTAGTTCAGGCATAATTTTATTCCCATCAGTCAGTCCAGTTGTCTATAAAAGTTAGTTTGAACCAATCAGATTCCTCTCCACTCAAGTCTACAATGAAATTGCAATGAATTCCTATGCCAAAATACTATTTAAAGAAGGAAATTACATGATGTATTAGTCAAGAAAAAAAGAAAGCAAATAGAATGAACTTAACATTTTCTTTGAGGAAATTAAAATATTTTAAGATTTTTCTACTTTTTATTACATGTGTACAAACTTTTGAGTTATGGATATTGCTAATTCATTCTGAAATCAAATTAAGCCTGTTTTAATATTTGCAATATTCCCATGCCCAATTAAGTTATTATTTACATTTATGCCTGCACTGCTTTTGTAAAAGCTCACAGTATAAACTAAAATTCAATTTAGCAAAAAAAAAAAAAAAAAAAGTTAAGAAAAGTAAAGCTTTTCCCATGTATGCTGTTTGATTACTGTGTTGGCAATTTGTGTTGCTTAACCAGTTGCATCTACAATAGAGCTGTATATTTAACTGGAAAATCAATAGAGATTTACGCTGAGTCAGATCATTAAACACCATGCTATAAATAGTTCTGTTTCTCTCACATCTAATTAAGAACATATTTTACCACAGCAGTAATAAATGTAGACAGTAGACAGTTTTGCTGTATTGCTTTCTTTTAAACCTGTTTGTTTGTTCAGGCCACAGAAAAATGAATAAAACTAATGCATCTTCTCAAGGGTCTAAATGTTCCCTTTGCTTTTTGGGGGGTTCAAAGAAACTTTCAAATAGTAAAGTTGCGTAGAAACTTTGAATGGTGTCTTCATGCCTTTTTAGATCTTGCTAAAGCATGTGCAAATAAAAGCTGTCACGTGCACTGTTCACTGTGATCTCCCTTTTCACATAAAATGACGTGTATTATAGAGACTATACACACACCAAAGCGTTAAAGTCACTTTTATTAAAAGTTTAGATGACTTTTGGGAGTTGTAAGGTCAGCCACGTTCAGGGTTGTGTTATTATTTATATGCAATAAATTTGCTATTATAAGTCTATAATTACTGGTTTTAGCACAATTCAGAGAAGGTAATTGTACTCTGTACATTTAATGGTGCATTTATTTGGTGTCCATTCATTTTTAGAGTAGCCTTGAATTATTAGCAATAGTTACATCTGAATCGGTCTAGCAGCACCCCTCTCTTTTTAAAGCATTACTCAGATGAAAGCTGTTTTGTCATCACTATGCACCCGAATACAAATGACATATTTCAGAAATGACTACGCATCTCCCCCAGAACTCATTTTTTCCCACAATATAGTAAGTCAAACATTTCGTCTTCTAGCTCGGGCATTAGTTTATTCCCATCATTTGTCTGAACAGTCAGAAATTCTCTCCACTCAGGTCTAAAATGAAATTGTAATACATCCAATTTCTAACAGCTCTAATTAAGCTCACTATTAGTGCAACCTGTTATAAAGCATGGCTTTTAAAATGAAGGGCAATAACCTCAATATCACTTAAGTGTTCTCACAGCACCGACGTGCCGGCCATGTCCATTAGGAAAGGAGCCAAAATAACTCCTGTAGGTTAAATTCCCAGCTGATTTGATGGATTTTCCAAAGAAATTCATTGTTTTCTCTATGACATCTCAGTCATGCTGGCTGTTTCTAAATGTCAAAAGACATGAATTTAGGATAGTGAGTATAAATTAAGTCTCAGTACATGTAAACTACATACTAAAATGCAGTGACAGTTCTAACCAGTGGACTTGTTTGCACTGAATCTTTCTCTTTAATGATAGTTGAGAAAATACATTTGAAAACAGATTAAGTGTACGTTTTTTCTCTGGCGTTGTGTATTTTTTAACTGTATTCTAAATATGTTCAAAATTAACCTCAAAATGATCAAAATCTCACAAAAACGATGTTGTTGGTGCAAATTGCATGGGCCGATGAGCGAAGGATATTACAATTTTGTGCCTTTTGTATTGTGTATTTTGTAGTGTGTATTAATTTAGTGGCTTAGGTTTTTTCTCAGGATTGTCATTTTAGATGATCAGGGAACAGTAGTCCATGCAAAACCTTGGATGGCTGTTTATGGAATGCCTCTTATGATTGTTTTCTTCCATGTTTCATTGTATTTTCAATAGGCAGCAAAAGCAACATAAAACTTAAGCTTGAGGGTTTTATTGTAAAATCAATAAAGCAGATAATGTTGACAAGCCTTTTTCATTGCTCACTCTTGCTCAAACTGTTCTGGTAATCTTTTACTATTGCTTACAGAGTCTTTCATGCAGTTATTTCATGTAGTTTATTATTCTGCAGAATATTCATGTTGATTACACCACACTTTTTCTTAGTTATCTACAGTGTGAGGAATTTGTGAGTTGTGTTTGTGTGCGTGTGCATTACAGAAATTCTTTCTCTGGTAACTTTGTGTACTGGGCTGCAATTTTTACTCCCTCTAGATTTATATATAATGCTAATATTATTTGATTTAAGACTAAGTACAGCATTCCTCCATTCAGTAGGATGTCTGAAACAACAGGCGGATTAAATGATTTTGGTTCTATTTACGAACCTATGAAGCCCATCTATAGCCGTGCATCCTGCACTCCTTTATCACGCTGCAAGTGGAAGGTTGAGCGAGGAGGAAGCGCTTGATTTGGCCATAAATCACTCAAACCTCCATCATCCAATCTCGGCGCAATGTCATTCAGAGGCCCACCACTATCTATTACCGGCGTATAATAGGCCCCCGCCATGCATTGTCTGTTGCATTATTAGCCCATAACTCCACCCTATCAATAACTTTGAGGATAGAGGGAGCAGAGGAGAGGGCTGGGGTCACAAACTCGTCAACTTTTTTGGGCATCTGAAACGTAGCACATAAAGTTGTTTGCTGTTGATTTATTGAAGCTTGTTAATAGGCGGGTAATGTGAATGTTTTTAAAAGTTATTTGATGGTAGCAATTTCTTATCATAGAAGGCCATAGAATTATTATTATTATTTACATTTATTTTATTTTTTAAAATTTTATTTCTACAGGCATTTCTTTAATTTGGTTTAAACTGATTCCCTTAAAAAAAAAAAAAAACCCTAGTGGTGAGTGAATATTTTTTATTATATTCTTATATTATACGAAAACATTCTTAAAGAAACACTTTGACACTTTGATTTTAAAAGTGCGTGTGTGTGTGTGTGTGTGTGAGATAAAGTTGTAGTTTACCCAAAGTATGGCCCTTTCTATCTGCCATACAGATAACATTTCTAAGAATTTTCTTTAGCTTTATGTTTTTGTGTTATAGACATTATTTATTTGTTTCAAGCCCTGGTGTTCTCAGTACCTCTTTATTTTTATTCCTATATTGTAAATAAAGAAAAGGGAAATATTATGGAATAGTTGCAGAATAGAAATATTATATTGAAACTGGCAATTTATTAACCCCTTAGGAATTTTTATACATTTTTGGTACTGTATAAAATGTAGGTATTATTAATTATCATTATATGATGCTTTTTATAATTTATTTGAATGATAATGGTAATTGCAGTGAAAGTTAATTACAATCCAAGTCTACTGTTACTGATGTCATTTTAAAATTTCCACCAGCTGAGTTCCACTTTATTTTTCTTCATTTTGTATTATTTTAAATACCCTGCATGAATTTTCCTCACGCTTTTCATCTCTCTTCCTCCTTTTTATGCCGATTTGGAGATCAGTTCCCTTCCTTGGGTGTTTTTCATGTCCGTTAGTCCCCTACCGATATTTTGGGTAATCCTCCCCATGTTGGTGTGGGTGTGACACGGGGGGTAGTATTAACAATTTTATAAAGTTATAAAAAAATTTAACAAGGACAAGGAGTATGCATTTTTTTTATACTCCAAATATTTAAACAGACAGAATTTTCAGCTCCATGTTTTCTATATTACATTTTTTTCTCATAGCTGTTTTTGCTAAATAATGCCACAACTAATCATGTAATGTTTATGTATTTTGTGTGCGTGTGTGTGGTCTCTGCTCCATCCCCAAACTTATTATCCTTTATACTTTTATTATTATTATTATTATACTTTGGAAATTAAATTTTTAAATGTTTAAAAAGGCAACACCGACAAAATGTATGGTATTGAGGCATAAAATGGAAGTTTATTTCTTGGAATTTAACTAAAGATTATCAGTATGAATAGCATGCTTCCTGTCAAGAATGAAGGGAATTTTACCTCGATCATGTACCACTAACAGAGCTTGTCGTACTTGGCACCCACCCACATTTATTTGTTTTAGAATTACCTGCCAGCTCCATTTAGTAATAATGTGTGTGTCATATGAAAGCAAACCATGCTGCTAGCCTGGCAGGAGACTGGGGATCTCATGACCCACTGGGCCTGACCTCATGACCTCCCTAAGAGCACCCTCCTCCCCCTCATGTGCACACACACACACACACACAATACACCTGAAATCCAAACTCCTTATGTTTCTACCACTGCAGAACTCACACCCACAGCTACAAGTGCTACCGACCAAACGCCAAGCAGCGTGTTAACAACAGTTAACAGTCACATTCAAACTCCAGATGCGACCACCAGTGGAGATGTTGTGTCCACCACAGATCCCGCAATATCCTTTACTTGGCTACCAGTGGTTCAAGAAGAAACTCAAGAACCACAGACACGTGTGTCTACCACTGTGACCAACGTAGGATCTGAGACAACAAGTAACACAATTCCACTAACCACACCATATGTGAAGGAAACCTCCCAGCAGGCAGAGACTATGTCAGGGGCTTCCGAATCATTTGAACCAGAAACCCAGTCGCCTTCTACCACAGGAAGCCCAAGCGGAGATAACGCAAGCAACGCTAAAGTCGACTCCGAAAACGGGTCTTCGGCGGGATCAGGTGAGTCTCTTCTGTGTTGTTTTGTCATCCCCATTCTCCATAAGCACTTGTTCCAGATTGTGTGACAGTGCTATGATTAGCTTGTTCTCTGTTGAGCACCACATCTCATATTAAGTGGCTTCAGCTCGCAGAGAGAAAGCCTAATTTTTCATGCTGTGACTGTTCCCGGTTCTCACCCTCCCTCTCTCACTCTTTGCAACATCAGGGATAAATGTAAACAGAGAAGGAGCATGGCACCAGACTAAAGCAGCCCTAGCAATGTAATTAGAGGGTCAGGAGTAGTGCAATTAGGGCAGGTGGCTAAGGCAAAGTTCTTAGTCCTGAACAAATCAATGTTGACAGAAGGCAGTAAATGTGTGCAGTAATTGATTCCAGTCACTTTCTCTCTCTCATTCACTTTTCTCATGCCTTTTTGTTAAATAACTTTTTAATGAAGTAATTTATGGGCATGTATGTGTGTTTCAAGACACAGGTTGACTTTTCCTTTTTTCCTCCTGGAATTGTTACACTGCATGGACTTACTAGTAAAATTCATCTTGTGTGATGACATTATTTACAGCACAACAGCCAGCTGGAAAGAATCACTCGCAATCTCAATTCAATCATTGTCCCCCGTAGCCCGGCTTTACTCTAGAGAAAACAGCTGACACGCCATGACTAAAAAAGGAACTGACAAGTAAAGGAATGAAGGAAAACAATCGGATGCTTTGAGTAAAGTAGGGAGAGCCCAGAATGTCCCCTTTTCCCCACGGCACAGGTGGAAGTTCATCGGCCTCTTTAATCAGTGATCTGCTACTGGAGAGGCTTATGCTCGCTGCCTTTCCCAAGAGGCCTTTTAGGCATCACAGAAGGGCATTTTGAAAAATGGCTGCTTTCTTGACAGTCATAACAACAGTGCGGTGCCCGCCGGCTCTTAATTGGAAATAGGCATCATCGTGTGATAGGATAAAGAGGTGCTTTGTCTTGCATGCTGGTGCTGTTCTGTCAATCCCAGTGATGTGACCGGAAGATGTGTGAACATGAAGGTCGATCAATATTTGTAAATAGACACACATCTCATATTAATAGATTCCCAGTCAATACATATGCACAGCAAAGAGCATATACTCCCACACAAAACATATTGACAGGGAGCACACGGATGAGTCTATAGGTGCATGAGTGAATAGAATAATATCCTGTATTTACGTTATGTGCTTACAGGATATGTGTATCAAAGCACACACACACACACACACACACACTGTCTGCATCTGTTTGTACATTTTGTAAGTTGCTCTGAATAACGATGTCTGCTAATTAATTAGAATAATTATAAGTTAACTATGATTGTGGTCACATACCCTACACACCATCATTACATGTTATATTGTTTTAAATGTAACTATATAGAACTAGGCTGATTTTTTTTTTTACAGATATTCAACATTCCATTTGTTTGATCAAAGTTGTTTTCTGAGAATTTCATATTTGCGAATATTTAACACTCCTTCATGCAGATATAGTCACTTTGTGTCTCTCTCTCGCTTTGGCTTCCAGCTAAAACCAGAGCACGCCTCAGGGCAGAGAGGGTCACGATTAGTTAAGCGTGGCAATCACTTAAAATAGAGAGGAGGTGGGCCCACCTTTAGGTAAATAAATAGCGTGAGTTTAGTGCTGTTCTTTGAAAATAAACTGAAATTTTATGCTTACTGAACCATCTGCTGCGTTTTAATCTGCATGTTTTTTTAATGTGTAAGCACTTGGACAAATTCCAACAAACTTTTTTCTTAATTGTAATCTCATAATTATTATGAAGGTATTTTTCTCAAATATTTATCGCCGTAATTCTTTTTATATCGCCTGGCTCTATAACAACACTGCATCTAGGTCTAGTTCAGAATTTGTCTTGGTCTGCAGCTCTTTATAGAGCTGAGTGAAATATTCAATTCAATTCAACTCAATTTTATTTGTATAGCGCTTTTAACAATGGACATTGTCACAAAGCAGCTTTACAGAAATCCGGATGTAGATCTA
>JAOUQW010000004.1:18657180-18671588 GCA_028565825.1 Olivaichthys viedmensis
CACGGTCAAAATCACTGAGATCAAATTTTTTCCCCATTCTGATGGTTGATGTGGACATTACCTGAAGCTGCTGGTCCATATCTGTATGATTTTATGCATTGCGCTGCTGCCACATGATTGGCTGATTAGATAATTGCATGAATGAGAAGGTGTACATGTGTTCCTAATAAAGTGTTAAGTGAGTGTATGTTTTTAATATTTGTCTTTTAGGATCACGGAGTCAAGCCTGTGGAGGGAGCAGCAGATTCATGCAGTCTCCATGTTCCCATGGGCACAGAGCTGCGGTCCTGCTATGCATTAAGTTCATCTTCACAGCAGTACAGCAGTGGGTTTTAACTGAAACAATTATATTGTTTGCTTTTTTCATATATTTCAGATAAAGTGTGCACCTTGTTTATCTAGCTTTACCATATGGAACAAAAACAAAACAAAACAAAAGTGTATATACGGGGCTATAATTGTAAACAAAATAATATTGTTTCAGACGTATTAATACAGTTATATTCTCTCATTGCCCTTATGTATATATAAAAAGAAAGCTGCTTATATACATGCATACCATAATACTGTAAATCATATGTTAAATGTTGAATTTTGAATCTTCCAACTTTACAGTATAAGTTTCCCATGATTCCCTATTACTGTTGGGGAAAAAATTCATAATAATAATAATAATAATAATAATAGCTTTCTCTTTGTTTTGTGTAAGATATGACAACAGAGTTTGGCTTATCAGAGCCCCAATCTTCTGTCTGTATCCATCGACATACTTCAGAGTATTATTACTTAGAGCAATATATATTTAAAATGTATTTATAGTGCTTTGATCTCTTGACATTATACACTGCCAGTCGAAAGTTTTTGAAAAATATTTGAGTATTTTTGGTTAAACAACTAATGGCCTCCTTTGAAATATTCTAAAAGTGGAAACTCTAAGTAGGAAAGTATAAATGAATTGAGAAATGTTTGTGACTTTTCTCTTTTATTGGAAAAAGATCAAACTCAGAAATGCCAAGATTCTGATCAATGTAATTAGGCACTTGTAGCACACAACATATATTTGTCTTACAATTTATACTAGCACTGTTTATGAGTCTTTTTTTAATCTATATCTGTGGTTTACCCTCCAAATGCACCTGCCTTTAATGAAGCACTATAGTTCCATTAGTCGATAAATACAAAAATGTCTGATTTTCCGTATTTAATCTCCATTCTGTACCTTTTTGTTTTACCTGTGGCACTAATAGTGATTAAATGCTAATAAAATCTAAGAAACTGTTTAAAAACATTAAACGGGAAGTGTTCATTTTTAATTAAGACATTTGCCAAATAATAGTTTTAATTTCTTAGATTATCAGCCTGTAACATCAGATTAAGTTCAGTCATCTTGGATTTAGAGTTTCTTTCTAATTAGATCTGCTGCAAGTTGTCACATCCGAATCCACCACCGATCCAGGAGCTACCACTAACCCTCCTCCACATCCAGTCCACACATTAGTTCACCTGTGACCTGTTCATCCTCGCTCACTTCTGTGTATAAATATTTCCAGTGTGCATTTCTGAGCGTTGTTTTCCCGGTTTGATATTACTGATTCTGTTTCTGCCCACTGTTTTTGATTCTGATTATCCTATGTTGTTCTCTTTGCCCGATCGACCCCTGCCTTTTTGTGATTAAGAGTTTGTCTACTGTTTTGGATTTTAAATAAACGGCTTGCTCATACATCCAACTGTCTCCGAATCATGACACAAGTATCTGTACCGCATTATTATTCATTTATATGTAAGGGAAAAATTTGGAAATGTTCATGTTTTTTTTTTTTTGCATAATAGTATTTTATTGAAATATGAGGGACAGATTCCACCAGTGTGTAAAGAAACTCTCCATGGCAGGAAGTGGCTCAGGCTGCGGCATCCAGGGCTTGTAAAGTAGCTCACAATATCCACAGAGACATTTAGACATTTGTGGACAAGGCAGCTGCAGATATTTTTGGGACAAAATGTTAGTTGCATAGGAATGAGGACCATATAGGAGTTATGTGTTTGTTTACACACAAACTAGTAAAAATAATGGGAAAATGCTAACCTGGCTATAGCAAAGTTCAATAAGCAGTGGTGTTCGTTTGAAACGCTAATCACATTAGTTAAAATGTTATTATCCAATCTCAGTCCAGCAGATTGACAAATCTGTACCTTGCATTTAGAATATACATGTAGCAGGCCATATGAGTATTTCCAGTGCATGCTCTTGAGCAGATGTTGATTATCTGATCATTGTACAAAATTAACTATTTCACTCTGCTTTGTCAGAAACCATTCATTAAATGTCATGAGTGGATTTGGGACAAGATTTAAATGCTAAAAACATATTTGAAAAATGACTCAGCTTAAGGGGATGCTAATATTTAAGTAAAGAGCTTTTATTTTTGTTTTCATGTCAAAATGTAATAAATATGATGAGACCATGGTAATTACTTTAATTTATAATTGAAGCAAACATTTGATAATGTCAATAATGATTACTGTCCCAACACTAATCACGATCCAATATTTGTGTAAGACATCCCAAGCCTTCCAACTAATTGTCCACAGTGCCAGCCTGATCAGTAGATAAAGATAAATGCTCTGAGCTGTCGTTTGTTCGTTGTGATACAGAGCCGGTAACTACAAGACAAAGGACAGATGCTGTCTTTGGTATAGAACACATGCACGACTGAGATGGAAATGTTGAAAAAGAAAAAGTTGTCAGGCACATGACTTCACTTGAATGCGGCTCTCATCAGTTTACATTGGCGAGATGGACAGATGTTTAGTGTTAATAAACGGGATCACGTTTTGGCTCCTGAACTGCTTTGTGTATATACATTTTTAAAAACATGCTTTAACGTACAAGTACATTGTTAATGACTGCCCTTGTGCTTTGAACACACACGGCTAAAACCAGTACACAATAAATTATGTTTATCTTTAAGCTTAAGCAGTGACATACATTTAGTAGAACATAAAAATGTGTTCTACAAAATAAAGTTGACAGGAAAAAAACCGAGCACAATCAGTTAAAAATTGATCAAATGACCACACACCTCAAAACACAAATATTAAGTGAGATTCCTCTCTGATTTTAGTGTCTCACGACATCATTAAGTACTGGTCAAGATGAAAACTGTACACACTGAAGAAAGCAAACCAGAGGAACAGATTTCTTTCTTTTTTCTTTTTTTTTTATAAGAATTCATTGCTTTGCAATTTAGCTCACCTCCACTTTACATCACAGTTCTCTCCCACATGACCACATGAATGTAAACACCTCTTGTCTTTTTTTAGTTGTATTACATTAATACTTAATATATATATATTTATATATATATATATATATTTATACTTTTTACATGTTATAGTTCACATCAGCACAGTTAGCTAGCGTGGTAATGAAATAAGGCAAGACTCACATAACTGTGACATCACAAATTCATAATACTGATAGTTAAGGTTGGTTGTTTGTTGTGTTTGTTCTGCAGCAGGCTTTGGTCTGGCTTGATCTGAGGCAGTATTTCTTCATCTTGGCTCTGCTACAGTGTCTTTCATATTGTGATGAGTGGAGGGGTTCGATGGGCAAAAGGGTTCATTGTCTTCTAGTGTTTCTCTCTCCAACACTGCATCAGTGAAACCATACTGACAAACGGAACGATTTAATAACTTACAAATGAAAGATTCGGTTTCGGTAAAAATTTCATTAACTGACTTTTTAGGAAGGAGGAAATGGGCATGTTTTAGCCTCTGTAGTAAGAGGAAGAAATGCCTGCCATTTTACAAGATACATACTGTTTATGGGTATTTCATTGGGTATGTCATTATGCACATTTTTGGTGATGGCCTGCCAGTTAGTCTCTGTGGGTGGCACAGTTGCAGGCATGGCAAGATGTCAGCTGATCCAGTTTATCTCACTCCACAATGACGGTGCCATTTGACTGACTGTCAAGCGAAATAACAGGTCCAGGTCTTGGAGGAGAAATGAGACGTGCCATCTCTAACCCTCCTACTTCAGTTTTAGCAAAGGGCAATTTTTTATATCTTACTTTTAGCTGCTCATGAAACAGGTGATATTTGCAATTCATTAGAACTGTACCAAGAGATCAGAAGTCATTACATCACTGTTCTGTTGGATTGGGGGCAAAATGACTTCCCCGTGAGCAAAATGTTATTTTCAAGTGTTTATTGACTCCCTCTTCCCTTCTCAGTTTTGGCTCAAACCACGGAATCAACATGAACCATGCAGCACGCCATAAGGACACCACTGATGTGTGGAGGCATCTGAGTGCATGTTTAAATGCTGTGGCTGCCGCTGATGCCGGACTGGAAGGGTGTTTTCTGGGAGTAGTGTGTGCGTTGTGTTGATTCAGAAACGCTTCGTTCAGGCACGTTTTGCGTGCAGCATCTCAATAAGCAGGTTGTTGCAGGGCACATCGCCATTCAGGTGCTTGTAGTAGAGATACTCCTCGGCCTGCAGGCTGATGGCCCGGATCTCAGGCAGCCGTAGCAACAGCTGGCCGAATTTATCTGTCTGCTGCGGGTAGTTACACATGACATAATCGAGCAATGCCGCGTTCACCTGCTCCTGAACACTCTCCACCAGGTGAAAGTTTTCCAGGTTCTTCACATCTAAGGAGAGGAGGACACACAATCAAAGCTATGAGACAAGGGTCTAGTATACTTTGCTCACATTTATACTATGCTTGTATGTTATTCTTATGACTACACTAGTTCAGCATAAACAGGGACAAGTTTCTAGAATAGATTTTGAGATTACAGATTATAGAACAATTAATGGTGTAGAACATTTCTGTGAATTTGAATTTGAATATTCAAAAAGGTTATTAATCATTGTTTTAAAACATCTTGTCACAAGAATCAGGGGAGAATTTCAATCGCACATTAATGTTAAGGGCAACAAAAAACAGGTGACAAATCAACACAGCACACCCGCTATTAGCAATTTTAGTCAAGAATCCTACTCAAACTATATTTTTTTGTTTGGCCTTTCTTTACATGTTATGTTTGTATTAGTATTATTACCAGTATGTATTTAGTATTTATGCCAATTTTATTCATTTAAAATTCATTTGTTTTAATTGATTTAATTTTTTTGTTTTAATATTTTTGTTTTAATTTTATGCAAAGCACTTTGAGCCACAGTCCAAGTATGAAAAATGTTCTATAAATAATATATGTTTATTAGGGGTCACTTATTGATATTGTTAGACTTTTTCTTCTTTCTTTTTCTGCCTTAAAATGTGATGGGAAGCAGAGATAGATAAGAGTAGAAACGCAAAATTTGGCAGGAAGGTGCAGTATCCCCATTTCCCACACAGGCAAGTGAAGGGACCCAAATCGGCCTGATGGTGGCGCTATAGTGTTTTATATTTTGACTCATGTATTCTGAACCAGTCATACAGCCAGACTTTTTCTCTCTGATTCCTTGGTTAGAGTTTGCGGTAATTTGCACAACATGCTGTACCTACTTTTGCAAACTAGTAGTGGGATTTTTTACTGAACGTCGTGACCTTGGTGTCAAAGTATTCGCAAGAGTCTGGACCTCAAACATTATCAAAAATATGTTGATAGCTATTTTTAATCCGCAAAATGCCTTTGTCTGATCATGACCAAAATTATTGCACTTGTTCAATGCATCATGTTGAAGCAGCTTGCAGAGACTGGTCTACATCAACAGTGGGTGCCAGTGGTTATTGTAAAGTAATGCTTGGACCCTAATGATTACTACTTGTGGATATATTTATTATTATTATTATTATTATTATTACTATTATTATTATTATTATTGTTACTACTAGTTGGCTATGAAGCAGATGGACTTGCAGACATTAAATGTATGAACCAGCACACATCCCAAACACAGAACCAATGTTTTTTTTCTGTGCAAATTTTCTCAAATTATTTTAATTGAAAAGGGAATCAAGTTGGGAAAAGAGATCTCCAGGGACATCCTGTCCCCAGAAAATGAGAGTTATGCACTTGCAGATGCATGGAGGCATTATTGCAACAGTTTAGAATTTTTAGATTTCTCTAATGAAGACTGATCAAAAATTAAACATTTTTGGTTACATTTTACATTTTAAAACCCCTAAATCAGCTACATAATAGGTTGATTTCTAGCAGTTGTAATTTCTTCTGGTTTTTAATTTAGCGCATTCATTCTAGAATTTTAAATGGACGTCTACAGTCCGTGTACGTTCCGTCCAAAGCATTTTTTATTTGTGGGAAATGGTGGGAAACAAAAAACGAAACAATTTTCTCAAATTATTCTTGCTATTTAAAAAAACAACAGAAAACGAGTTAAATTCACTGTTAAGCATTTAAACAAAATTATTTCTGTATGCCTGAACGTTAACCAAAGGAAAAGCCGTGCTTCAACAGAGATGGGAAGACAGATTATTTTTGGTACGTTAGACCTCTGGACGATGTGTTTAATGAAGCTACACAACCCAATTCTCTGGCAACATTTCTCCAACCCTCCACGCAAACGGTCTACCGTAAAGCGCAATGTACATGCGCACCATAATTCTAAAGAGTAGACAGGTTGACCAAGCTTTGGTGTGCAGATGGTGTGACCGCGGTTCTTCACTGAGGTTTACTCTTTGGTTCCCTCTTAAGACTATGTAGGAGCTTGCGTGCAAATGCTCCATGACTGCTGCTGTTGAGGATCTCTGTTGAAGCACGGCTTTTCCTTTGATTAACGTTCAGGCATACAGAAATACAAATATATTACTAATTCATATTGAGAAACAACTGCTTATCTGTTCTTTATTTTGTTTACATGCTTAACAGTGACTTTACCTCATTTTCTGTTGTTTTTTTAAATAGCAAGAACCTAATTTGAGAAAATTGTTTCATTTTTTGTTTCCCAACATTTCTCTACAAATCAAAAATGCTTTGTACACGGACCCTTTGTGGATGTTTTTTATGCTTTTGTTATTTTATACCTAATGTTTCTCAGGAGATATGATGAATCAGATCTTTTTATATTTCTGTTCCAATATAGTCTGTATTGTACATGAAAATGGTGTCACACGCACGCTGCCTCGCACTCGGTTTCCCCGGCGACGAGCGCCACACGTCTACTGTTTGTGTTTGTGTTTCCCTGTCTCGCGACGTGATTGTCCCCACCTGCATATCGTTTGTCTGTAATTAGTAGTGTTTAAGAAGCCCTCCTGTTTCCGTCCACTTTTATTCCTGAATGTTTAATGTTACGTGTAGTGTATGCTTATGTCTAGTGTTAATAATAAATGTTCAATGTTAACACGGCTTGCGCCGTGGATCCATTGCATCTGCTGGTGTCAGGAGGATTAAACAACATGGCCTCCACTTAGCATTTATTTTCAGCAAGCTTGTCTTGTATAACCCATAGATATACATATATAGCTGATATCATTTTTTACATAGCATTATGAGGCAACTTGGCTGCCATATTGGTTCTGCCTCACGGTGCTGTAAAATGAATGGTTGTCTGTGGATGCAATGTGAACATATTACCAAACATTTGCGCATATGTACATATTCAAGATTCATTCATACCGCTATTCCATCGTACTCCCGTAGCTCATACTATTTATCTTATTTATCTTAGGTTAGTTTTACTCTCTTATCCATTCTTGTGCTTTTTACAAGCTTGTAAATTGTCCAGTGTTGTCTGTCAGGTATGTTACATGTGCACTCACCAAGACAAATTGCTCGTATGTGTAACATACCTGGCAATAAAAACTGATTCTGATTCTGAAATTTTCCTGCAGCAGGATTACACTCAAATAATCAAGTTAGCTATGCTAACTTGCTAGAGTAGACTATTTATTTGAGAAAAGTTAACTAGTTGTATCGGGGGAAAAGTCACTGTTTGAAGTTTAAGCAAGTAAGTTTGCAGTGAGAGCTAATTATTCGAGTGTATAAAAACTACAAGTCATAGTATATAATGGTCTCAGACGGCAAGAGTTGTGTTTTTATTTAAATTTATGAATGGAAATATTTAAAGATTATTGCTAGTCAGCAGGGGTTACTTCCTGGGTGTAAGTGCCCTTGTCAAGTATTTGTAAGAATCAGTATAAAGGTTTTATTTAATTGCTTTAAATGTTTTAAATGAGAGTAACTGACTGGTGCATTTAATGCCTAGTGTTACTCAAATAAGCATTAGATAAGTTAGCTACTGTAGCTAAGTTAACCAGCCATTTTCTCTGCAAGCTATGTTAGGATGATAGATTTTTTATTTAAATTTTCAAACAATAAAAATGGCTTATATTCAGAAAAATACCTTTGATTTGATCACATATCTAAAATAATAAAAATTAAAAAAAACTTTTAAAAATCATTGCAAGTCTATGGAGACACTTTTGTGTGTATGTCAGCTATCTAATATGTGTGCGTGAGAATTCGTGTAAAAGTTTTATTTCATTGATATAAATGTTATGAGAGTAACTGACTGAGCTAATGATTTTAGTAACGCTAGGCATTGTGTTACTGAAGTAACTCTAGTTGCATGTCTGGTTACATTTTAATAACAAACTTCTACAGTCAAGTGCAAACATTTTGCATATATTAACGACAAAATTGCAAAAACAAAGAAATTGAATTTGTTATCTCAGCCTCTAATATGTATCCCTAATATCTTTGTGCTATGCATGTCATTTTGTGACTTTACAGTACATCTTATAGCACATACGACCGCGACGAACTTCCATATGAAAAATAGGGTGACTTCATTTCAATGCTTCAGTGTAATAATTAATTACCATATGGCTCATCTCAGTTGTTCGGGCGTGCAATCTTACACTAAATTTTCATCAAAAGCTGCTTTCTGTTTTGGGGAGATATAAATTTACACCTGAGGTGATGAATGAAATGGGTTTTTGTTTTTGACTGGAGCCGCTAACATTTTGGAGGTCATTCATGCCTACAACGGGGAATCTGGTAATGACTGATAGCTCTGTCTCTGCTCTCCTGTTGAGACACATTAGCAACTCTGGCTCCCGATAAAGAGTGAATACCTGGACTAGGCCAAGAAAAGCTGGTCACAAAATGCTTTAGACAAATAGAGTGTATATGAGCCGCAAGATATTTTCTATTTATTTTGATCTGTAACACAGATTGAATGTTATTTTGCTTTGTTTATTTATTTTCCTTTTTGAATGCAAGAGTGTAAAGAGGATTTTCTAAGACTAGAGGTCGTGAGTTCAGTCACAGCTGGTGGTTACTGATAGTGAACCCCTGAGAAATACACTTAACCTCGAGTTCTTCATTGGAACCCTGTAGTGAGGTAATGTAAGTCATTTGGGATATAACCACCAACTGAATGATTTTATTTGCATATTGTTTTTTTTTGCAATTATGACTTCATTATCAAGAGCTGTATGTTATCTAGCCTGTGTGTATTGGGGCACTTGCCTTCTCCCTGTTTCCCAAGCTTATAGATCAAAATCAGATTTCAGGAACTAAAGGCTTAACGTTTACCCAGTGTGTAGTCTACAGATCTAAACATCATTAATGAAGGAGGTGATTAATCTGCTAGTATAAAACCTGACTATTCGATGACCGTGGTAGACAAAAGGTCACCATATGCTGCCTTGAGAAGGCATTTTGCTTTTACGAAATTTTAAACAGTATAAAGAGCAATTGTAAAGAGTTTCATAATTTGCCCCATTTTGGAATTTTTCTTCACATTCTGTTGCATGTCTGGTTAATTTTTAATAACAAACTTAAGTGCAGTTAAGTGCAAACGTTTACATACCTTAAGGACAAAATGACAAAGAAATTGAATTTGCTATCTAAGTGGTGGGTAGCGGAGGGGGGCCCAATTTGCATAATCATCCATATTCATATATCCTCGCATTCTTAATGAGTGTAAAATTTGAGACGTTCCTATGCCATTTTTAGTAGTTTCTTGGGCATAAAATTACATTTAAAATATGTAACAATTTATTATTCAACATATATTATTTTTAATAGTTTAAATTACGACTTTAGGGGTACTTTAAGATATTAATAGTGAAAAAATCTAAAAAATTATATCATTTCAAATTTGTGCATCTTCCTTTCTGAATATGAAAATTTCTTGAATAACTTGTATGCCTTTGTAACTGTCTCCAACCTCTTTTATATCCAGCTTTTGGATCCTCTCAGTTATATTATTATTCTCATTCTTAATGACATCTCTGTTATAATCTTTTTAGATTTCATACACTGCTTTCTTCAAATGGTCTGGAGATTGAGAGGATCAGTTTTTCTGTTGAGTTTGCTCTAATGTTTTTAGATTGTTTTCTTGTTGAAGGATACACCCACAATTCATTTTTTAAATCCTTGAAAGTCTAATATTTGTACATAAATTGTAAAACAGATGTACATTTTCCTTTTTTCGATCAAAAACCATGGGTGATGCAAACTTTTGCACTTGATTGCATGTTGATGGCAATGAATTGCTCAAGAGTCTTGTGTTAACGTGCTGTTATTTTGCCATGGTTAAGTTGCATGACTGAGATTGTGGATTGTGCAAAAACGGACCTTTGGACTGTAATTAGATGGGGGTCAAGACACGAGCAGAGAAATCAGTCAAGGAGAAAATTGCCAGGCTGTGGGTTCAGAGGAGAAGCAAAGCAGCTTTTAAACAATATTAAATCTACTAATTTCATGGTGGAACTTATGTGCAGCCAGTGTGTGTGTGTTTGTTTTTCTGCAAATTTGTTCAGTCCTGTTTGCTTTAAGCACGTGCTGTAACTGTGTCTAATGCATTTCCTCTGGCTTTTTGCATTTAACTGTTCATGTGGTTCATGAAGCCAAGCACAGCACTGGCTTCACAGCACAAGTGTGAAATCAGGGACATCCTAACTTGAAAAATTTTCATTATTTGAGACAAAAGGGGCTCAACTTTTATGCTCCCAACTAGTAGCCTACCTTTATCACCAGAAGCCTTATTTAAAAAACTTTGCATAGTTTTAACTAGAGGTGGGCGATATGGCAAAAATTTCATATGATACTTGAAGGCATTTTATACATAATATTCATCATGATATTTAGTTTTGCTGAGGTTTTGCTAACAAAGTGCCAACAATATTATGGAAAACTATAACCTCAAGGATTTTTTTGTATTTAACAAGGAAAAGGAAAATGTGCATTCAGTTATTTGCTACAGTGAGTAACAATGTTAATGCTACAGTGTTAATATATCGCAATACTGATATATCATATCATCATATCACCCAGCTCTAGTTTTAACACAAAAACTGTGGTGTAAGCATAAATCTAGTCTATTTAGGGAAATAATTCTGTGTTAATACTCCTTTGTTAAAAAGGTATTGTTTAAAGTTACTTTTAAATATACAATACAATATACTGTATTTTGCAGTAAGAGTCATGATGTTGGACTTTAAACCAGCCCAAAAACTCTAAATCTGCCCCTTCCAAACCCTAGACACAGCTTTTAATCAACCATTGAGCTGCTTTTGGACTGGTTTTAAATGTTACAAGTTGAGCACACATGAACGCCCCTGTAATGCTGTAATAACTAACTTGGACCTTCCTCAAGACTCTGGATAAAAGGCAGACATATTCATACCAAACAAGAACCGTCTCTTGCATCAGCTCTTTGTTCCTTCTCTTGCTTAGACTAAGAGAGATGTTCACTTGGCAAAGCAGCGTCACTTCCTTTCCAGCCCATGTGTTAAAATACATTAATTCTGCCTACAAGTGGTTCATATTCACAGCCTAAGATGGCTTGAGGGAAAATATTTAGCTCCCCCTGTGTTGAACGAGATGCTTTGGCACTTCACAGGACCATTTAAAATTCATGTTGCCCCAGTTTCAGTGCCTCCTGGCAAAGCAGCACATCTGAGAACAGGAACACAACATCACTCCAGGCGTCCCAAACCAACCGACTGTTGAGATGAAAACATAGATACGTTGTACACGAGGGCACGTTTATCTTCTTGTACACACAATTGTAGGACTGGAAACATATTGCAATGACTGCTTATTGAGATGTGAAATGAATTAAAATGGATGGAATTTCATATTTTTTCCAAATTTGCCCATGGAGAGAAATAAAATATACCCATCTAGCTAAATACGCTGTGCCAGAAGCACTTACCTACGTATGATCCAGGTGTGCTGCCAAACATGCATCAGGGACATGAGAGCGATTATCTTCTATGGCACGAATCTGAAATATTACATCTTATACCTGGACGGTGTCTGGTCTTGAACAGAGGTACACTCTCAGTGATGCTTTGAAAATTGCCAGAAAGAAAACCGGCCTTGAGTTTTGCTGACTCGTAGATTGTTTATTGAGGTATAAGTGGTTGCTTGTACTGTACCTTTTGTTTAAGGATCTGCATGAACTAAACTATGGCCAGGATACGTTTTCAAGATCAAAATACCATTCTTGTCATTCATAGAAGTGGCACATTGTGGTTTTCCTTAGTGTGGATGGTAAAAAAAATAGAAGCAAAATTAATAGAAAATAGTTACTCAGGCTCTATACACAGACTGTGCTCTGAGTGCAAAATGGGAAATACTATACACAGATTACATACACTGTACAGGCCATATACGGGCCCCGATTTGTAAAGATTCTAAATAAATAGGCTAATTTACATCAGCCCTTCAGTGCTAATAATTTACACATGCAATTGTCATTCCGGAAGTGACTTTCAGGCTTAATATATCACACTGCGGGTGCTAAATTCAAGATTCAACATTTCAAGATTCTTTTTATTGCCACACAACAGTGTTGGTGGTATTTGGGTTCAGTACAGCTCAACAATCAACAACCAACAATAAACAATCAACCAAATTAGACAGTAAGGGGCATTACAAGACGACAGGTACAGGACAATAGAAACACTACAGACAACAATCGACAATAGTAAACAATAACCTATGTGATAAAGTGCAGGCCAAGATAACAGGTACAAGACATTAAAGACACTGAGTGTTATGAACAAATAAATGTTATAATGGTTTATATCAGGGAATTGTAACATGGGACATGTCTATGAGTGTACACTAATACTGTTGAATTGGATAGTGCAAATTTGGCAGAATTATGCAGGAGAGTATGTGCAAAAATTGGAATAGACTGGACCAGTAGTAGTGACTGAAGTAGATTCGTAACAGTAATGACTGTACACTAATACTGTCAGTTAATGCAAATTTACAGTGATGGAGAATAGTCAGTGCAAACAATACAGCGGTTCAAATAGAAGGAACCGGGGGTATGCAGCAGCCTTTGAAAAGCACTTATGGGTTCAGTTTCTTGATGGCAGAAGGGAAGAAACTGTTTCTGAAGCGGCTTGTTTTGGTTTTCGAGAGTCTGTATCATCTGCTAGAAGGAAGGGGCTGAAATATGAGGTGTGCTGAATGGGAGGGGTCAGAGGGCATTTTTAAGGCTCTTTTCTTGATGTACTTGATACACAGGGTTTGTATTGATGGAAGATCATGTCCAATTATTTTTGAGGCCTTGAGCACTACTCGTTCAAGTTTTTTCTTTGTGTGAGTCAGTGTTGGCATACCAGACAGTGATGAATGATGTCAGGATGCTTTGGATAATTACAGAGTAGAACTGTATCAACAGCTGCTTCTTTACTCAATACTTTTTCAGTTGTCTGAGAAAGTAGTCTCTGGTGGGCCTTCTTGGTGATGTTGATGGTGTTCAGGTCCCACTTAAGCGAGCTGCTGATATGTGTGCCTAGAAATTTGAGTGAGTCCGTGATGGTTATTGGTTGGTTGCTAATTCTGACGGGCTGTTTTTGATTTGGGGATTTCTGGGAATCTGTTTGGATTGACTCCAAACTGTATTTTGCACTTTTAGGTAGAAACGCCCCAAATTACACAATCATTAAGGCAAACAAGCAAAAAAAGACATGCCGTTTTGCTCATTTGAAAGAAGCAATCCTATGTAGACCCCTTTAGTAAATCAAGACATCAGTGTGTTTATGTTCCTAATTGGGCTTTAATCGTCATGTGATGACTTGCTTAACATTCCAACTGTTAAACACAAGAAAAGTAGAGACAGTAGCATTTGGTTGTAATCTGGAGCTCAATATACTATTCAATATTCATCAGGCTTTTGTTATTACAATTTTTAAACAGCATTTGACAGCTATTTCTTAAACTATATCTTCTTTTTATCTTGATACAATGTTTAATTTGTTTTTATGTTTTTTTAAATCACGTTCTCTTTATTACCATAATTATGGTAGTGGCAGTGGCAGTGGCAGTGGTGGCATACGGGGCAGTGGTGGCTCAGTGGTTAGGGCACTGGGCTACTGATCAGAAGGCCGTGGGTTCAAACCTCAGCTCCGCCAAGCTGCCACTGTTGGGCCCTTGAGCAAGGCCCTTAACCCTCCCTGCTCCAG
>JAOUQW010000004.1:18671688-18690976 GCA_028565825.1 Olivaichthys viedmensis
ATGACTGCTGCTGTTGAGGATCTCTGTTGAAGCACGGCTTTTCCTTTGATTAACGTTCAGGCATACAGAAATAAAAATAATAATAAAAAAAAGAATTCATATTGGGAAACAACTGCTTATCTGTTTTTTATTTTGTTTACATGCTTAACAGTGAATTTAACTCGTTTTCTGTTGTTTTTTTAAATAGCAAGAACCTAATTTGAGAAAATTGTTTCATTTTTTGTTTCCCAACATTTCTTTACAAATCAAAAATGCTTTGGACGGAACGTACACGGACCGTCTACCTTGCTAAATGGCTACAGGTGTAATGTATGAGGTGCTAATGAATCCCTGGTGAGTGGCTGTATTTAGTCAGGATCAGAGGGGCTGTGCTATGTGATCTTTTATTAATTTCTTTGACCCGGGGTTGAGTGGGAGAGCAGCCGTCCCTGCACCCTTCCCCTGACACCACCGAGTGATTGGGAAAAGGCCTGGACCCACTCGGGCACAGCTAATGAGGCAGCTGGCACTGCGTTCTCTGCTTCACCTCCTCGAGAAATAATCGGGACTGTTTCAGCCCGCAGAAAGGGAGAGAGGATGGCCAGCAGAAAGAGAGAGAGAGAGAGAGAGAGAGAAAGAGAGAGAGAGAGATAGATAGACAGAGACAGAGAGGGAGGAGGGGTAGAGAGATACTTCAGTGTGTAATGAGGTCTGTAGAACGAGCTGTGAGTCCTTCACAGCCCCAGTGAGGATGTTCTCCCTGACCCCTGGGTGACACTGGCGGGCAAAGCTCAGGATGGGGGGAGGGGTCTATCAGGAGGCAACCAGTTACAAAGCCCCTGCTCCACCCCTGTGAATATTAACCCCAGCTGGAAAATGGGTAAATTAAACATGCTTTTTAGTCCCATCACTTTTTGGGGTGCAATGCTAGAAGGCAGTGGTTCAAGCAATGTAGAGAGTGACCATAATGGCCTGTGTATCCTCTGCCACCTTATGAGGACTGTAATACTGGGCAGAGGTGCCTTACAATGAATTTGAGCCCATTCTGTTTGCAGAGGTCATTTTCGATATTCTGAGTAAAGTGGGTTAGGAGGATCACATGTAAAATGTTACCATGGTTTTACATTTAAAATTTCTAAGGCTATGGTGAACAAGAAAAAGTGAGAGGGGGGCAAAACTACTGTGATTTAGTGAAGCCCTATATCTTTTTCAGACTAATTAAAGACAATTATAGAAAAAGGATTGATTTTAATTGTTAATTATTGTGAGGCTGCATTGAAACTAGGAAAAAACAAAGAGGCTGGTGTTTAAAAAAAAACACAGATCGATGATAGTGGCTTGCTCTTTTCATCTGTAAGCAAGAAACCAGTTTGCTGGGAGAGAATTACTGTTTGTTTAATTTGTCCACAACAAGAAACACTTGATTATGCCCTGCTGACAGTGAGAGAGAGAGAGAGAGAGAGAGAGAGAAGCACCAGTTTCTATTCAGTCAGGTTAAAGCGGTGCACGATAAGCACTCTTATCTTCTATCTCAACATTTAGTCACTGTGGGACTAATTATGAACTTTTTATATGAAACAGCCTCAGTGTGCAACAAGGCTGTGCTGAAGCTCGACTCCAGACCCCTCCAGGTTCTGTGTGATACATTGTTCATTTCACTTGCGATCATGCCACATGACCCTACATATCCACTTACCGCCCCCATCCACCTCTCTTGGTATACTGTTCTTTTAATTATCACTAGTGTTATTATAATAATAAAGGCTTTTCGCACTAGTTAAAAAAATAACCCAAAAGGAATTCTAACTAACAAGTCCTTTATATGTATATGTATAATCACAGACATGTGTCCAAATATACACACACTAACCACACAGTGTTATGGATCTACTGAGAAAAAACCTCCTCAATACTCGACAAAGATATAAAACAGACGAAAGGATATTGATTTCATTCTTTGGTATGCATATTGCAAATGAAGATGTACTTGGGCATGGATTTTTGCCTCTAATAGGTTAATCAATGCCCAATAAAATAACATGAAATCTGAAAGGCAAATTATGAAGCCAGTGACATTGGCTGTCACTGAGGAATGAATGACTTCCTCTTCGAGTGCAGAAACACCAAACCTAATTAAACACAACGCTCTTGGGCGGCATGGCAATGAAACATGACAGAGTAATGGTGTCAGGAAGGAGCTGTATGTGCGAGTTTGTGTGTTTTTGACATGTGGTTTTTGGTGGTCTTTGTGAGTGTTTACAGTTTCTGAGAGAGCAGGATTTCAAAGGGTAAAATGTGCCTGGTGCTTTCTTTCCTCTTTTACTTTTTATGGTAGGCTGTAATCCTGTAATCAGTCAAGCCTGCACCGTTTCATTTTTATTCATCATTAACCTGACTGCCTGATGGACGCCAATCATAGACGGGGGCGGTGCTGACCCTGCCCCCTCGTCCACAGTGGACTCAGGGAGGCCCACTGTTTCCTCATACACACCATCTAAGACACTGCTGCCAATGCCCGCCTGGTCATCATCCAACAATATTTACCCAACGGCGAAATCAAGTGTGTTTTGCCTGTTCTGAGTACTGGAGAGCAAATTACACCATGTAACACTGAGGAGCCAGAGTTGGTAGGATGTAATCGCTAAGGCTTTTTTTATTTAGACTTTTCCAATACTCATGGTATGGATTCAAAGCAGGGGTCAAAACATAATCCACAATTAAATCCACAAACAGACTGGCGAGATCAAAAACAGAAAACTACTACGACTAGGTATAAACACTAGAAACTAGGAATAGGAACAGGGCCTTAATGCAAAAAGAACACTAACACTACAGAGACTGTAAAATAAACAAGAAACAGGTGGAAATAATAACCAGGGGGCAGGACCAGGTCACAGCCAAGAGTGGTTCCATTAAAGACCTTAGGTAGCATAAATATTTATATTTTGAAATCTACAAAAAGGTTATACGTTGCTGAAAGCATTATACATATGTCTATATCTGTATTTGTTTTCTTCTCTGTTTTGTTCATTCTGTCATTCACTGTACTCATTTTGCCTTTAGCTCATCAAGTGATTACCAACCTACAGTATCTTAAGGCTCTCTGCTCTTTTTTTTATAACAATAGGCAAAATTCTCTGTCCATCATAAAGTCATGGATTGTCTCACCAATTCACTCACAAAACTCCTAGTTCTTTCAATTCTGTTTAAAGTGGAACAGTATGTAACACTTAACATTTTACAGCCACCAAGGAACTGCAGCTGGAGACAGTTTAGTACTGTTTTAGCTCTATTTTAGTGCAATATGAGCTCAAGAATGTATTATCAAGTTGATTTTAATATCAATTATATCTTGTGCAGGCCTTCATGTGTACACGTCATTAGAACATATGGAAGTCAAATGATAACATGCAGAAAAGTGTCTTTAACACAAAAGCAAGCTGTTCATTAATAGCAAGAAAATAGTTGCCCGCAGGTCACCTTTTTCTGTACAAGCAAACATTTGTTCTCTCTGCCTGTCTCTCTCTCTGTTAATGATGCATATCAATGATTCTCTTCTCTCGTTTCTCCAAGGGGTGTTCCTCCTTACTAAGCTGTGAAGAGCCAGAAGGAACAGTAGTGTTTTTGTTTTGTTTTTTTAGGTCAGCATTGTCAGAATAAAGCACGAAAGGCTCAATCTGCTGCTCCCTGGCTTGTCCAGAGGGACTACTAGGTCCCATTGCTGTGAAAGAGAATTAAGCAGGACTGCTCCAGCTTGGGATACATTAAGTCCAATCTGAACCCATTGCCAGTGGGGTTATGCAGGTAGAGGAGTCGCCTGGGTTGCCCAAGGAGAGGTTTAACCTGCTCTGCTTGCCACATGGAGGGGGCAAATACGAGGGGAGTGGGGGGGAAACTGCCTTAGTGAAATAAACACAAGAAACTTCAGCAAGCCCTTCTTTTAACAAATGCTGGCCGTGAAGTGCTTTGCTTTCTCCTGAGGTTAGGGGAAGTATATTAACATCTGTTTATTCATCACTGACCCAACTTGAACATTGTTAAGCACTACGTGTGGCTTGAATAATTGTTGCATAATTAATTTTTGTAGGGGTTTGTAATTATTTTAAGCACTTGCATCTCTCAACCAAAGGAGGAAAATGTTTGTGCAGCTGGCAATTGGAACAAAGCTTTTCATTGCCCACATGCCTTGCCACTCAGTTCTTTCTGGACAACCCTGATTTTTTGTGCAATAGTCTGAATAGCCTGAAAGTAAGAGGTCCCTCAGTAAAAGCTGAAATTTCGCTAATAAAACACACACACTAATTTTATTGACTGGAAAAGCTGGTACATTTGCCGCTACAATGGGAGTTCAGGTTGCTATGGACCCTATTTTATCCTGCCAGTCTACCAAAGTCTACTACGATATACAACAATGTAGGTTGAAGGAGATGTAACATAAAGCACCTACACAGTATCTCTCGCAAAACAATGTGATTTCTCTTGTTGGGCAGCCTCAGATAAAAGTCCTCGCTGCAGAGCTGTAGAGCTTGTGTGTAATCAGCAGCTACACTCTTCAACTCACCCTTACTAACACAGCCCCCAGTTACCTACCACAGCTACATGGTGGCAAAACACCAAACAATTAGCAAGGTGAAAGAAAAGCAATAAGAAAAAGAGTCATGGACTCTTCAAAAAGAGAAAGTGTAGGGTTAGTAGATTAGAACTCTACTCTCATTAGGAATAAAGATGTTTATTGTGAGATAATACTAATGTTGAAAATGATGCAGTATATCAATTGGGTTTCTATATTTTTTTATGTGCAGCTGTGCTTGTTCACATTGTTCTAATAGGGCTGTAGTTGACAAAAATAGCATGTTATGATTGCAATAGACCTTGCAATATGATAAACTAGTGAAGCTGTGATGTGTCATAGTTACAGACTAGCCTGGAGTACTTTGACCAAAACAAACTGTTTTTTTGGGGGGTTTTTTTTGGATCCTGCCAATGTCACAATTCATTGAGATCTTGAGATTAGTCAGAATGCTCACAGAACACAATAAAATGAAACTGTGGTTTGTTTGAGGGCTCATTTGCACATTGCAAGGTTCTGCAATATCAGTATTGCAAAGCCCAATATCACAATAACAATTAACAAATGATATATTGTGCAGCCCTACTCTAAGGTGTGGAGCATCATGGGTTCAAATGGGGGAATGTAAAGACTGAAACCTCTCTCTTTCTCTCTCTCCGCCCTCTCTCTCTTCTTCTCTCTCTCTCTCTCTCTTTCTCTCTCGCATCCTAGTGTCTAGCCCTCTGGAGTGTTTGGTTTACATTCTGCCCACCTTCACACCCACTAATTGCATGCATACAAGAGTAAAGGGGCACATCAAAAGCTTCTTGTTTATGACAAAGTGACAGAAAATCATTTAGGGGTCAACTATCCCCCTAAACTCCTGGAGCAGCCCAAATACCGCCCATAGTGGAAACCACAAACCTAATGAGGTCATTAAAGGATACCGCCCATCAATATATTTTTTTCCCCTCTTTTTTTGACGAATATGAATTAATAATTCACCAGAGTGCCTGGGGATGTATATTTTCTGAGTGAAGGACAGTTAATCCATAATGTGATCCCCCCGTACAAAGAGACACTTTCCCTTTATTCCCTACTCTTGCTTAATTATCGAGCATTGCTTGTGCTGACTAAACAGATATCTTTTGCATCTCTCCCAATATGCCTTCTCTCTTTCTCTTTCTATCTCTAGCTCTCAGATCGGCACTGAAACTGTTCCCATATTATGAAAACCAGGAGTGTAAATTTGAGTTTAATTTATTCCACCATGTGAGTAGCTCTGGTCTCTTTTACCTCAAGGGTAATATAACATGACATATTTGTAAGCTGCCTGTCAGTTGGACTAATTTATGATGCTGTAGTGTTAGTCTGTACATTTCCAGCATATCGCCTAATAAGAGTAAAAATAACGTAATTTAAGACAGTATATAAACCAAAGTGAGATGTCAGATGATACAATTTATACAAAATAATGACTTATTAAATCCACTGTTCATTTACTACTATATTAAACACTAATACTAATAAGGTGCAGCCAATTTATGTTATAAGCAGCTTTTCTTTTCTAAACTGGCTAAAATGGCTTAGTTTTATTCACAACATTGGTGTTATTCACAACACTGCTATAGTGTGTTAAATGAATTGGGTGATGATAAAATGAACGCTATCTGAGTTGAGTGTTAAAATTATTTTTTTTTAAATACGAGTTTCTTACAAATGAATCCAAACATTAGAAAGTTGTAATATTTGTAACTAACTTTGCAGTGAATTTAGTGATAATATGTTTTCCATATTTGGAATGTGGTTTGAAAGAGGAATGGCCATATCACATTTAGCATGAGTAGTAGCATGAGTAATTGAACAGCCTCGTAATGTGAACTAAACCAGAGACAGTCCTCAAATACCAACACAACTAGCACCACGCAGAAAAAAGCTTCCACTGCTCACCAAAAAGATACACCCTGCTGGGACGAGCTCCACCAGTGTCTGTGTTTGACTTCATGGAATGGCTTTCCCCCCGTAGATGGAGCTGGTTGGAGCGAGCCAATATTTAAATTAACACATTTATAAGCAAGCCCCAAACCCCAACCCTACATGGCACTTGCTGGACTCATGGTTTTACGTTACAGGTAGACTGGTGATGCTGCATTTTTTCCAGTGGGAAGACAGTGCAAGCATTCCAAAGCTTTGTTGCCTTAAATATACTACAGCATTGCAATAGAAGGACAAGAGAGTGGGCTGGAGCAGCTGTTGGCTCATTCATGTCTTTGTGTTTAATCGCCATCTCTGGTTTCAGAGGCCTTGTGCTCAAGCCAGAACTTCAGTATGAGGCAGTCTGTGTGCGAGGACAGAAAAGCACCTCCTTTGACATGTCCTGTGATTGGAGCAATAATGAGATGAATAGCATTCCAGTGCCTTTTGGTTCAACATCAAAATGTCATCGTTAAAATGACAAATATGCAATTGTGATAACTTTTTCATTACTGTAACCATGGTGATGGGTTTTATGAAATTAATGCACCAGGCAGACAGTTTCTATTCAGAGATGTAAAGCTAAGGGTGCCAGGGTAGGATAGACATTAAGAATTACACACTATGATAATTCATTCATCTCACTATTCATATACTACAGTGTATTAAACTTGTATTTAAAGCCATCAAAAACTCAAAAAGGAAGGCTAATGCTATAACTTAACTGTTAAACTCATTTAGCCTTTCCTTTAACACACTGTGGTACAGCAGATGTTTTAAAATGGATTAAATTTTCATCTTTGCAGATACTGTTTGCATGCAAGTAAACAGCTCACCATATAAACAATTATTTGCACTGCAGGGGTTACTCTGAAAAGGCTCATGTCTGCTCAGCTGTTTAGCTGGTGTATATTTGACCTGCTGCCTGGCCAGGGGCTACGATCTGTTGCTACGCGCTTCCCCTCCAGTGAGACCATCGAGCTTTTATGGATGGTCGTGGCACAGAAATCTTTTACAGAATCGATTCAGAAATGACAGGCTGGGAGGGGTGGAGGTGCGATGGAGCTTGTGTAACATGCTTATCTGTGTTTGTGTGCAATGTTTAAATAATGGCAGCCATCTGATCAATAGAGCCATCCCTACAGTGACCATAGCTCTTGCTTTATGCTCCGATCGGCCACTGATAGGTGCTCGGCTTGGCTCTCCTCACACACCCACAACAACATGCCCTTTTTGATTGGCCAGGACTGAGTTAGCACAGTTGGCTACGCTGTACCCATGATACAATATTAGTATTGTGGAATGCTGCTAACGTCCAGCAGCAGCTACAGTCATGTAAAAGAAATCAAAACCAGCAAAACAATACATACACACAAACATATAGACAACAACAGGGCCCCTTTACAACTTGTAAAAAACAAAACAGCACTGCTGTAGAGAAGGTGAATAATAAACTTCAGCCCACTGATCAGATAAACAAAGGGCTTATGTATGTTTGTCCCGGAAGGCCTGTAAGTCTCATGAATCTTTAAGAGCGCACTGTTTTGGCCGTGGCTCTTGTGTAGCTCTTCCTCTTCAAAAACATTCCTCCCAATTCAGGTGATGGACAGAAAGTGCAGGTTATTTTCATTTCAAATTTTGTTCCTATAAAACGTATCTACATAATTGGTTATATTTCTATGGCGATATGAATTGGAATTGTTAAAAACCCCTACAGAATGCAAGATGAACTGCAGAACTGGAGACCAAGATGTTGTTTGGAATGCAGCTTGGCTTCAAAAGTGGCTGAAGAAAAGTGATTGGCCATAGGGCAAATATTTGCAAAAGCAGGCAGAAAACACGCCAGTACTTATATGATTGATATTTCCAGTGCAGGTATCAGTTAGGAAACAGCTGACATGTGGAGAGTGTGTTGCGGGCCCTCTTGTCTGCTAAGTAGCAAAGCACAGGCAGGCCACCGTTTTCTGCAGTTGGTAATAAAAGATAGCCATTGATTTTCTGTAGTTGCTTGTAACTGTTAATGTTGATACATCAATAGCCAAAGGAAAGCATAGGGCTTAATAGGTGCCGAGAATGTGGAAATACTGAAGGGCCGGGCTTTAAATCACAGAATCTATCCCCCCGATCGATAAGACAGTAACTGCAAGTGTCCCTCTGCTTTCCTAATGTTTTATAATAAACTGACAGCTTGTAATAAGGGTGGGAAAGAGAAAGAGAAGTGGAGAGAAATGGACACAGAACAGCTGGAGAGAGCAATATGAGCACATACTTCTCATTGTATCTATTCTAAATCACAACATCAGGGAACAAAGCAGGGCCTTTTTAAAAGTTTTATAAGCAGCAGTCTGTTAAGTATAACTTTAGCCCACAACTTCTGCAGCTAAAGTAAATGTCAACACAATTTGACATTGACACATTTTTTAGATTTTATATAATAATGAGCTTGTTCTCATTTTAATCATGTTTTATAGAGAACCACTATTGTTACACTAGTGCTGAAATACTGGTTGTATTTCACTGGTGTTGGCTATTGCAGACTGGTTGTTATTTTGTTGAAATATCTCATACAAAATTGAATATACATCACAATTCTATTTATTTATATCATAATTCTATATTTTATTTATATTTTGTAGCATGTGGACAATATACACAATATATTTCATTTTCATATGGGATATAATTAAACTGAAACCTTCTTCTGAAGCACCCAGAGTACTTCAGGAAGGCCACGGTGTCTTCAGGGTTTTGTTTTAACCATACAGAATAATTCATAAATAAACTCTCTTTCTTAACAAAGAAGGAAACTGCACAATTTCATGTTTGGCCTTTATGCGATGTGTTGAAATCTGCAAATGGAATTTGGTGAACATGCTCAAAAATGTAGTTAAAAAAGTTAGTAAGATTAACCCCTTAAACTCTGTTATTCATCTTAAAAGCATATTTGTGGCAGTGGGGGCGTGGTCGAGCGCCGGCTGCAAGCGGAGCAAGGAGAATGAGTGAGTGGTTTCACCTGTGGGTAATTTCTGGCTGCCTACTTGTATGCCTGTCTTTTCTCAGTAGGCACGCTGGGAACCAGAGAGAGAGACGGAGCTACAGCACGAAGCCATGACACAGCCGCGCGGAAGCCGTGCGGAAGCCGTGCGCTGGAAACTTTATTATTTTTACTTTAATTTTGTTTGTGCGGCGCTGAAACGCGCCCCCTGAAATGGGAAGAGCAAAGTTAAATAAAATAAAACAGCTCCGTTTTCTCAAGCCTGCCTCTGTTCATCCTCTTTCCACACCTGACATGCCAGGGTCCTTTCACAATATTATTCAGTAACTACAGTGAAACTAAAAGGAAAGGTATGTAGTTACAAGAGTGAGGAATGTAAGTCTAGAACTGTTGACGGGTCCTGGGAGTTTAAGGAGTTAAAGGTAAAATGCTGTATTGTAGCCTCCTACATCCCTTTAATGACTGGTGCCTGCACTATTGCTCCATACAGCAAGGTTTGGAAGATCTCTGCAGCTTTTAAAGCTTGATAAAGTCTGAAAGCCTCTTAGGGTCTCTAATAAGGACAGCGTCTCGCAGACAGCCTCTCACCAATGTGGCCGGGTTAAGCTTTTGATTTCTGGCATCTGTAATGTAGGAACAGGAGGCAAACAAAAACAAGCCCTGAATATTAGGGTCTTTGCGTATGCCCACTAGTGCCTTTACTCAAGATTAGTAAAATATCAGAACACTCAGGGTTGATTGGAGGCTTTCCCACATTTAAGTGAAATCCAAATGAATGTGTTTGTTCAAAACAATGAATACATACAGAAAGAGCACAAGCTGGTGAGGAATGAACAGGGATGTCAGCTCAGTCAAGGGCTGCTGCATATTGACACAAATCAGAGCAAATAAATGTAAGCTTTACTGTATCCTCAAATTCCACCATAAACATGCAGCCACAGCTTCTCTCTCTCATGCACACAAACACAAGCTTTGTTTTTATGTGTATTAATTGGACCTCACATTTTCCAAATAACTGCCCATCAGTGTCAAACTGCTTGGCTCACAAGAAAAACCTGCCTCTTTTATCTTGCATCTAATTAAGTTTTATGTACCCAGCTGTCCCAATCCCAAGCACTTCTAAATTATTTAGGGTCGTATTCAGAGTTGAGTTAAGCACGTGTAAGTGAGTTTATACCAAAATTGCGCACATGGGTATTCAGACGTAACTACAGACTTACGCCGCTGCTCATACAGTTATTCACTATTTGCACACGCTGGGCGGAGTTTGCCAAAAACCGAGGCGTGTCTCAGTTATACGTGATTCTGACCTTGAACTTAAGTCAATTTTCCTTCCGTGATGTCGACTTGAGCGGCAAGCAGTATTAAGTCCAACTGACAATTTGTTGTAAACATAATATTTCATCCTGAAATTCATGTTTTGGGCCACGTAAATACACACAAAGAAACTGATATGCCATTTGAGGGCAATATTGAATATATAAATATGACATTATGAATTAATTAATTGTTTTGTTCCTGTAGAGGCCACAAAAAGGTTTATTTATTTATTTTTTTATTTTTTTAATTTTTTTGGCGCACAGAGGAGCTCGAAGAGAGCATCTTAATCAGAGACGCTTACCTCAAGGACAAAATTTTATATGGATACAATTATAAACTACACTTAAAGTGATCTGTAACCCTAGCAGATGAGTGCTTGGTCAGTTTATCTTTTAAACCATGGGCACGTTAATTCTAGAAATCAAAATAATGAATTGAAAGCATGAAAAAAGTAGCCTACATTGCGCACACATATTACAATTTCATGACCTCGATTTAGTATCTCATGGTCACATTAAATTGTGCACACAATCAACTATGCCGGTGCACGATATAAAAAATAAAACAAATGTTTTTGTGGTCTGTCCAGTCCCAGTGGTTTTCATTCCTGCCTAAGATTCACACTTTCTGCCGCTGTCGGTACAAAATACTAAGTTGATCATGCAAAAAATAGGATGTGCTGTATCAAGTGCTATTTTATAGGCTGGCAGCCAAATAATGTCCGTGGAATCCATTTTGTTAAATTAAGACAAACTTGCAGTGATCACACGTGATAATAACAACTGACTACTCATGCAGCCTCAACATATTGGCAATATATTAAGGCTACTATTAGATGTTTATTTAAATGTTTGCCTTCTTCTCATTTATATATCATCGTATTAGCAGTTGACAAATAAATAAAATGCTATCTGTTTTATTTATCATCCGATTTTTTTTCGAGATTAAAGGAAAGTGCTTTTCTTTAAAGGGGGTGGTCTAGACACAACTGAAAAACTCCTCAGAACTGCACGCGGGTAATTTCAATACTCTAAATGGGCCTTAGTCTGTTTCAAGATTATCTTATGGGGCAGCATGTATGCATTACTAATCACTTCCTCGTTGCACAAGGTTAGGCACATTAATGGCCAGGGAAATAAGGCTAGGCTACTTAATTAGATGCTGCCTATGTGAGAACTTTCTTTTTACCTCTTTGAACATGCTATACTTTTTTACAAAACTGGCAGGAGAAACGCAGCAGTTTAGATACAGGACCCCCCCCCCAAAAAAAAATAAAATAAAAAAAAAACAAAAAAAAACATTTTTTCATTGTAGTATTGACCATCTACATTTCATTAAAATTTAATTTATGATTATACTTTTTATCTCTTTTTAAATTGCCATTGCATTTACACAGATGCATTCACAAGAACTGAACATTTTCTCTAATAATCAAGCATTTCCTCAGCTGTCACATATAATCACATATTCCTAGAGAAGAGATAAGTCACCTTAAGACCCATCACAAGACATTCCCTAAATGACAACTCAGGTGTGTAAAGTCTTGGCAATAGCCACGACAAGCAATCCCCCTGCCAACAGAACATCATTGCTCAGCCTCCATAGCTCCTTTTGCAGCGGATGAAATCAATGTCCCTCCTGCAATTATTTAACCATTGATAAAGCCTTCAGCTCCAGTGAGGGCCACTCCATCCATTCGAAAGAGTGCAGGAGACGTTTTGCTGGGTGCAATCGCTCCTTTCGACAAATCTGAGGAAACAAATGGCTGCTCCCAGGTCAAGCCGTCTCCATCCTCCTCTTTATCGACACTTAACTTTACAAAGAGCCCCTCACACCTCCGACAGTGACGGATCACGAACTTGATAAAAGCGGCTGCAACTTACAGCTATGGGCCTGAAACGGCATGCCAAACCTGGCGAAATGTGCCTTTGATTTCCTTTAAAAGGCTTAATTTGTAAAAGTCGGTCAGAGAGGGAAGACTGGGCTTAGACAGAGGGAGAAGAGGCACTTGAATGAACTGATGTCATGAAGTATTGGCAGGGAGTTGGGCGGTGGAAAAAGTGGGGCAGCTTACAAGAATCTGAGCCTTGCGCCAAGCAGAACCGCAACCAAATTTTACATGAAAATAAAAAGTACAGAACATTAAGTCAGAGATCTGGCTATTATGGAAGTACCAATATACAGTTGTTTAAATGGGCTGCACTGAGACACACTCATTAAAATATTCTCAATATAAACTGACCAGATCTGGACAGCAAGATAAAAAAAGGATGCCTTAGGTATTCATAAAGCACTGAGGTAATTTCATGCTTCATTTCATTAACCTCTGATTAATTGACTCCTCAACAACATCTGGCAAGAATCATCTCACAATGGCACACACACACACACATAGAGGCCTCTGTCCACAGGATGATACTAATCAGTGCAGGCGCTAATCTCCAGTCTCTTACATGCCCACAGCTAGACAGACGAGCTGGTTGATGCTAGCCGCTAGCGCGGGGCAGCGCCGGGGGCGATACACTTCCCTCAGGTGAGTGTTTTATTATGGATGATGTTTCCGCCAAATTATTTAGACTCGAAGCCCCCATCCCCCCTGCCAGCTAAAACCTCTGCCACACAACAACAGCAACAACCCCATCAAAAAAACTCACACACACAAACCCCATAAGGCTGAGACGGCTGAACTTGAGGCAGCTTCATCACCATTCTGTTCCTTTGTTAAGCATTGGGAAGGATGTGGAGCTGCTTAAAAGCAATCGCTGCGCACTTTGACTTGATGCTGCTCAAAAGCAGAGTGGATGGGGAAAAAACCAAAAGCAAGCATACATGACACACAAACAAACATTCTGTCTTTTCTATTTAATCAATATAGAGACAAGAGTGCATCAATATTCCAGCATTTTCTTATGGGCCAACCAAAGGCGCATAAAGCTGCATCCCTTTCTCAGTTTAGGTTTTGATGGTCTTGGATAGCATCTGTCACAGGATGAGCTGAGATAGTTACCATGACATAAAGAGAATAATAATAATAATGAAGATAATAAATATTAGAAAGTATCCCTCGGAACTTTGAGATAGTTTGCACCTGAAAAGCTAATTTTACCGCTCATGTGGGTATTGTAACATTACATGCGTTTTGTCCAATAGAAGGCAACAAAATAAAGAAATGTAAGCCACTCAGCCACCACAAATAATCTGCTTGTGCTTTTTGTGTTCATAAGCCAGAGATATGCAATGGGCAGCCTGGTTGTAGAAAACCCACATGGAAAACCCACATAGCCAATAGCTGTTATTTTTAATTCGAGATTTCTTCCAGGAGTTTTCTTTTTCTTGCTATTTTGCAAAATTACCACTGACAAATGGGATAACTTTCAAAGACCTTATGACTTAGTGCCCTGAGAATTTCTTCTGAGAACAGCTTTACATTTTCATTATAAAGGTTAAGATGATGGGGCAGTGGTGCCTCAGTGGTTAGGGCACTGGGCTACTGATCAGAAGGTCAAACTGCCACTGTTGGGCCCTTGAGCAAGGCCCTTAACCCTCCCTGCTCCAGCGGCACTGTATCATGGCTGACCCCAGCTTACCAACATGCTGGGATATGCAAAGAATGGATTTCACTGTACTTGTACTTGTATATGTATATGTGACAATAAAAAGGCATTCTATTCTATTCTATTCTATTCTATTCTATTAAGAGCAGGATTTGAGGCCTAAGTCTCTGATGGGTAAGATAGTCTGACTTCTACAGTAGAGGTATGATTCAGGGAGTGTGAGACAGTGGTATGAATAATACCCATCTGCACTACGCTTATCAGACAGGGATAGGGAGGGGGAAGTCTGCCATCCCTGGGATTATCCCAAGGTCCACCAAGAACCTTGGGAGCGAGCACTCCTTCTTGTCTGTCCTTCCTCTTACAACTCACCTAAGCTAAACAGCACCAGGAACTTGAGGCAGACGAACTCCCTCTGATCCAGCTGGAGGGAGCGCAGCTTGCTCACCAGCTCCTGCGCACGACTCAGGAGGTTGTTGAGTGTGGCCCCAGCTTGGGATGCAATTAGCGCATAATCCACCTGTAGGGGAAGGCCAAGAGCACACAAACACATTGTAAATGTAAGTAGTCTGTAGACAGAGCTGTGCTTTAACATAGAGCCCCAGCACCCCTAGCACAATCCATTTTAATTACAGACATGCCACATCTATACTGTATATGAGTCAAAGATGTTATGTGTCTTTTTTTGCATCCAAAGGCTGTTCATTATGAACAAAATTATTAATATGATTAAATATCAGTACACTCTTACTCTATTGTCTCATACAGGTGTTTGCATGATAAAATACCTATTAAGGGAGAAATAATCTTCTAAAGTGCAAAATTGTCGTTCAGAATAACAGTTCGTATTACAATTCTAAAATCAAAGATTTATAAAAATATAAAAAGTCACAATAAAATTAATTTCTAAGCATTGCATTTTTTTGTTTTTCAAAACCCTTTTCGTCTTTGTCCCATATACATCTGAAACATATATATAAATCCTTAAATGCATTTTGCATGCGGCATAGGTTGTAAAATCAAGGCTATTGATTCTTGAGTTTTATCAAATATCAGGTTGACGTGTTCAGCCTGAACTCACTGATGTGCACCACCTCTGAATACATTTTCCATATTTCATAGAAATGCAGAAAAGGTCCCCCTGTGTCTCTCTCTCTTTTCTCTGTTTTTTTTTAAGATAAAGCTTTAATTTTCTCTAAAAAGAAGGCTCCTTTTTATAAGTCTACAAAATAAATTTGCTAGCTCAAATCTATCTTTCAGTTGAAACAGCATCTTATCCCACAGCATTAACAAATGAATAATAATAATAATAATAATAATAATACATTTTATTTCTATAGCGCTTTTCAGTAACCCAAAGACCCTTTACAGTAACTATAGCAACAATAAGATAAACTTTAGGAAAGACCTCGGTTAACAACCAACAATTAGACAAAGACATCAGGGGTTACGGTTATAATAGTTGAAAGGCCTGAGAAAATAGGTGTGTTACAAGGCAAAATTTAAAGATGGCAAGTGGGTTCCAGCATCGAAAAGCCACTCTACAGAAGACATGGTCACCAAAGCTACGGAGTTTAGATGTAGGAATAATGAGCTAGCCTATCTCGGAAGACCTGAGGGTGCGGCTGGGCAGGTGGGGAAGAAGATCAAAGAGATAGGAAGGAGAAAAATCATGGAAAGTGAATATCCGATATCTCTAGCACACTAGCCCTGACCAAGCGTACCCTGTCCCACACACCCAAATGTTAAGTACAGCCAGCACGTTCCTATCGCCACACTCTCTCTTACTGTGTGTGTGTTACCCAGCACAGTTCAGCTGCTCTCAGCACAGCAGACACAGTGCACAGGAGTGAGGGTGGAATGATAATCAACATCAAAATAAAAAGGCATTTCTCTTCATCCCCAGTGTGTGGACTCTTGGACCCTCACTCCCTCGCTCCCTTAACCAGACAAAGGGGGGTCTGGAGATGCACGAGCATGCAGGTCCCCTAGGCTAGCAGGCCCAGCCCTCCCCTTTCAGGTGCACTTAATATCTGCAGCAGAAGCAAATTTGTCTTGGAGGCAAGTCCTTAGCTGCCACTCACTGTAAGCAGGCCATATTAAATTTTTATATTTATTGACAATTCATTACCATAATTGACTGTGCCAGGGTTTCTGAAGGTAGGTAGACGGCTGGCCTCCTAAGCGCAGGGCGGGTTCCCTTGGAGCTAGATTTGCAATTTAAAAAAAGCATGCAGACTGCAATTTATTTATTGTGTAAATATGATGAGTGATATTTTTAAGCCCAGTCTAGAGAATTCACACCAGTGCCTCATTGTATTCTGTCTTCCTTCTCCATTCTGCTTTTTTTTGTGCATCTTGTATTTTTCTTAAATATGAGTCAGTGAAAACCTTTCCCTATCCCTAATAGAAAATGACTAATTACATAAAATCATCTATGCATGAAATAATGTAAATGAATTAACTGTGTCACAGCCAACCTTCTGTTTAAGGGCTGCAAGTGTGTTTACACGGATTCACACATTAACATGAATAACATTACTTTACATAATAAAATACATTCAGAATTCAGAATTGTGATTAAAATATTAAAACTTTCTTTTAAACTCTTGATTCCAATAAATTATGTGAGTTATTGGGGAAAGTAAGGAACAAAGAAATGCCTAAAATACTCAAATTCTGAACATTTGTTTGTTTAATGCTGAGAGTGACCATGATGTACGGGTCACCAAAGAAGTATACAGTAATATTCTCTCTAATTCTGCCAACACTCTGAAGCTCTATTGCTTCTTTATCTCGACATAATACAAACCACTGTATAAATCTGATTATAAAAAGACTGCCTATCTCTAATTTGGATTCCTCTGAAGGCCAGGAAGCCTGTTTTTTCCAGACCCCAGAAGAGCAAGAGAGTGAGTAATAAAAGAGAAAGAAAGAAAGTGATGCTACCTTTCAATCAGTGGGAGAAAGAGATTGGGGTTGGCTACATATTTGAAAGCCATCTACACAATGTCATGTGTCGCTAATCCTTTACATAGTAAATGACAGTGAGAAGCAACAACACATGCCGGGGCGAGAATGAAAAAAGGCAACAACACACCCACTGATCCTTTAACAATTAGTACTTGTGTGTGTGTGATCTGCCTGTCACTCCTGGCCGGCTGTAAAATAATAGGACGCAATAGGACGCAGGTTTTCTGTTTCTCTCCCCCACAGGCTCTTTCAACACCAGCTGTTCATTAGCCAAAATATGCAAACGAGACACAGCCCCCCTCGCCTGCCCCGTTGCTCTCAGTCAGCCCTCACCAGTCAATGCAAAAAGTTGTGACCAGGCAGGACTCACTAAACACAGAGAGTGTCACACCTCGCAGGGAGGGCTAAATATATCACCCACTTCTAAAGATTAAGAAAAGCTAAATGCTTGAACATCACTAATACAATAAGACTAATACTGGCTATGCTGACAAAATTGAATAAAATTGCAGAACTAAGATGTACTTTTTACCACTCTAGTGATCCCCCTTATGCCTTTTGCATGTAATGTTCATAGTTATTACTGGTTTTTAATATATATATACAGTCAGCTCCAGGATTGTTGGCATCCTTGATAAAGATGGGTAAAATATTTCTTAGCTTAATCTCACAATGAAAATATGAGAGAAATCTGACCTTTAATTGAAGTAAATTTATTCGAAGAAAATAGAAAAACTTTATCCAAATAAATTTTTTTTGAACAAAACCACATGTCAATTACTGGCACCCCGAGAAATTCTTATGAACAATATGTAACTGAAGCATGTTCCCATTTATATTTTACTTTTTTACGTTTTTTACTTTTTTTTTAAGTACTCTTAAGTGGTCACCCATGACATCCTGTTTCACTGGGGTATAAATATGAGGTGACACAGAGGCCAAATTCCCTTAGTCATTAATCAACATGGGAAAGATTAGAGAACAAACAAATGAAATGAGACAAAAGTATGTTAACCTTCATAAATCAGGCAATGGCTATGAAAAAAAAAAAGCTGCAACTGGAGCTGTAATGAACCAGCCTGGAAGAGGACGCAAGTGTATTTTGCCCCCACGCACAGTGAGGAAGATGGTCAGAGAGGCAAAAATTTCTCCATTGATCACAATTGGAGATTTGCAGAAGTTGGTAGCATTTCGGGGTCACCAAGTCTCCAAATTTACAATTAGACGCCACCTCCATGCCAACAAACTATTTGTTGTAACCCTAAAGAATATAAAAAAATAAATACAAACAAATTTGTCATCCTTGAAAATAAATTAAAAATTAATAAATACATCATTTTTTTTATTATTATTCACTATCTCCAAGAACTCTGTTTTTGCCTTTGACCATGTCCTGTTTCTTCGGGGTATAAATGAAGTTGCGCATATGTAAAATCCCTTTGCCATCCATCACCATGTGGAAAACCAAGGAGCACAAAATAAACACAGAAATGGTTTTGGGAACAAAATCAATGGCCAGCTCAGTCTCCGGATTTGGATTTGGAAAATCTATGATCTGAATTCAAGAGGGCAGTCCACATGCGCAAAACAAAGAATATAAAGGACTGTGAAATGCTATGCATGGCGTGCAAGATCCTTCTACAAGTGTCTCCAACCTTGTTAAACATTACAGAAAGAGTCTCCTGGGGAGGCTTCACCAAATATTAATTGTGGGGGTACCAGTCCTTTTAAAAATAGTGTTTTGTGGAAAAAATGCAACTTAAGAAAACATATCGTCACTGTCCAATGAAAAACCTGTATCTCCAAAATTCCAATTTTTCAGGAACACGAAAAAACATTTTCTTCTCATTAATCAAACACAATAAAGCTGAAATTGACGGTGTGATTTGTCAGCTTTTCATTGGTCATTTAGATGTTAACTGCTGTGGGGTAGATGGAGGTTTT